>VDFB02148945.1:0-28721 GCA_007258455.2 Sequoia sempervirens | reverse complement strand
CACCTGGTTCACAGGTTTGAGCATGTCTAGTGACCAACAGTAACTGATTGGGAGATAGTAACTAGATTTTCCATGCCAAGTCATCACCCTAGTCATAGTGTGTTGTCGGGTTGTTGTCGAGTTAGTTGTTTTAATTTGGTCCATTTCACCTTGAGTATTTAGTTAATTTCAAATTATAAAGGTTATTAAATGGCTTGTGTAGTTAAATTGATGATTAAATGTATCTAGTTGCAATGTTGAATTGTTATTTATTTTATTGATTAATTTGATTTAACACTAATAAAATTAGATTTAGTCATTGTTTAACTAGGTTAATGGTGGTAAATTAAATAAATCATGTTTGATAGTTAGAGCAAATTAGTAAATAAATAAATAAATAATGAAAATGTGTTTTTAATTTCACTTTTTTGGAATTATAGATAAAAGTAAATTTCTTTTGGTAAAAATTGGAATTCTTTTGTTTAAAAGAAACTTTGAAATGCATCAAATGATTTTGAAATAGAAATTAAAATTGTTTTAAATTTGGGTAATAAAATTGGAAATATCCTCCAAAGACGTTCAATAAATTTAGTGGGTGGGATATTTTAGATAGTTTGGACCAAAAATTGGGGAAACTCTATTTGGGGAAATTGCTATTTCATATGGTTTTTTCAATTTTGAAATGGTGGAAGAAAAAAGAGGAGCAAGGATTTGGCTTTTGTTCTTGGAAATCTTGAAGAAGGAAGGGGATTTCTTAGTGGGCTAGAAAAAGATCTGAAAGCACCATTTGAATCCTTCTATTTGTGGAGAAAAAATCAGGTTCCTCCTTTATTTTTTGTTTTCATTTTGAAATAAGTTTCAAAATTTCATTATGATGTTGGTAAAATCTTTAAAAATGCTATTTAGATTCAATGAAAACCCATTTGAAATGGTTTCAAAAATTTCAAACTTTTGTTGGATTTAGGAGAGAAAATCAAAACAAGAATTACATAGTGAAAAGTAGGAAGAAAACCAAAAGAAATTTGAACCAGTCATGGTGTTGCCAAATTTATTTTGTTATTGCAAAAATTTTGTTGTTCACTTGCACAATTTGTCTAGAAATAGAGATCTTGGTATATATTTATAAATATACCAATATATATTTATATATTTATATACATACAGATATATTTCTAAATATATTGTGATTTTAATATCTTTCTGGGAAAATTTTTGAGTTTCAAAATTGCACAGGAAATTCTTATTTTTTTTGTACAGGGTCTGCCTGTTTTTTCTGTATAATGCAACTTTTCATAAAATAAAATTTATTGAATTTTTGTTGGGAAGGGGAGACCACGGCTGCCCCATGGAGGGGCACTGTTGCTGTGGCAGTGCTCCCCACTATGTGGGGAGGGCGCTACCATAGGCAGCGCCGACCTCCATAGGGAGGCTGGGCGTAGCCTATGGCTGCGTCCCCTCTCCCTTGGGGCTGCAAACAAAGCCAAACTTTGGCTTTTGTTTTTTTTTAATTTTTTTTTAAATTTTAAATTTTATTTAATTTATTTTATATAATATTTAATATTATATATATTATATAAAATATAATATATTTAATATATTAATTTAAATGAATTTCTTGTTATTATTTAATGTATATTTTATTATATATGTTAAATAATGGGATTTTAAATAATTATTTATTTTATATATATCTTTAATTAATAGTTATATATATTGAATATATATATGTAATTATATACACATTAAGTATATATAATTATATATTTGTGTGCATATATATTTATATTTAAATATGTTTATTAAAAAGGTTATTGTATGAGAATAGCTAAGAGATTGTTATGATAATCAAACGTTTTATTTCAAAAGAGGATCTTAGATAATTAAATGATTTATTTTAAAAGTTGATTTTTCAATCAAATGACTTTATTTAAAATTTTGGTTTGATTATTATGTATAATTAGGAAAGTATGGAATTAAATGGCTAGATTTAAACTCCTCAATGTTAATCATGTAATCTATTTACTCTTGTGTGTTTGTAATAATGTTAATTATTTTTATGGTTACATGCAATATAACTTTGCGCTGTTTGGATTTAGGAAATCCTAAATTAGGTTATTTAATTGCTAGAAGTGTTTATTTTTTGTTATGTGCTTTCTCTCATTATCGTTGTTGGGAAAATGGGGTGATGTGTTTATGTAAGTCTTCCAGAGGTTCCTTGAGGATAGGGGTTGTCGTATTACGATGTCAACCATTTGTATTCTCGTTGGATAGTGTATAGAGGTATTATGTTGTTGTACCCGGTTTCCATGAATGGGGATATGTGCCTCCTTTGATTAGGAGTGGCTTATGTGGTCCGTGCCTCCTTTGGAAGGAGTGGGTTTTGTATTTTGGTTTCCTCCAGTGGTTGGAGAGGGTTTTGACCTTGTTGCCTCCAGTGTTTAACCTTTTTGCCTCCAGTGTTTGGAGAGGGTTTTGACCTTGGTTGCCTCAAGTGTTTGGAGTGAGTTTCCTTTGTTTGTTGCTTCCTTGTATTGGAGAGGTCATCTTATTGAGTTTACCCATTAGATTGTGGTTTTGTACCGTGTGTGTTTTCGATAGAAGAGTGGCTCTATGTGGGGGTCTAGCACACAAAGGGGTGCCAGGGTAACTCACTTAGGGTTTAAGTAAGTGATAACTTAAAAATAATTAATGAAAAACTCTCAAACTAATTAAGATAATTAATGTATCTCTCATAACTCATTCGCTTCTAAGGTTTGAGATGAGATGAGAATCATAGTTAGTATGAGGGTCCGATAGCTGGTAGAGTTGAGCCAGGATAACCCAAGATGGTGGTTTGGTTGCCTAAGACAGTTGAACTAGGGTAAATCATAGAAAATGTCATGTGACACTCTCTCTATGTCAACCAGAAGTCAGTTTGTTGTACTGCATAAATGATCTTTGTTCTCTGGAAGCATTGTAACCTTTGCATTAAGTGATGTTGTACTTGTATCATTTTTAGTTCAGTTATGTTTAAGCCTATGTCTAGTGGTAGATGGTCTTGTATAGGAATTCTTGGTTATGATTTCCTAGCACAGGGGGTGAGCCTTCGGGTATCACATGGTTGGGTGGAACGTGCACCTTAATCCATTGGGTTGTCTTCTTGTTCGTGTGGACGATATTTCCAGTTGGAGAGCTTGTGGGATCTAGTTTCTTTCCTTGCTTTATTCCTTCAGTTAATATTGTAATTTGGTACCCCATCATTGTTTATCAAGGTGGAATTTGTAATATGTAATCATGCTTTGGGATTTATCTCATTCGGGGAATGATTGTTGTAATCATGTTGTAAAATATATTATTGGAATCAAGTGGCATCTCTTATTCTTTGATGCAAATTATTATGTATGGAATGTGTGAATTTAATTGTTAAGTAATTAAATGTTATGGTTATAATTCATGTTCCTTGTTTGGGTTTAAGTAACTCAGTCTTGTAACCTTGGGGGAATGGTTGGCAACAGTTAGTGAACTTGCATGTTAATTGTTCTTAAACAAAATAAAAAATAAAAAATTAGTTCATTTGTGTAGTAAATTGCAACTTCCCCTAGGGTTGTGTGGCAGGGCGTTACACACCCACTTGGTTAGTCACCACTCAGTTCAATTTAACTAGTTTTATGTATCCCCCAACCCCAACTCCTCCCCAAGCTCTCCACCCTTGAACTTAGAACAAGCACAAACATATAACTCATAACCCACTATGTTTTACAACCTATGATTATTTTTTGCATTTGATATCTTAAGAAAACAATAAATTGTCAAAAGTATTGTTCAATTTATGGATAATTTTATAACTTTAAAATACTATGATAAAAAATTGACATATTATATCACTAATTTAAAATTACCATTCTTTTTTAAAACCTCTATTATAGAGGAATATCAAAATCTAAAACTAAAATGACAAAATATTGAGTAATCAATGCAAACTACAATAGTAAGGCATAGCTCAATCTAGACCTACCTGTCTCCTTAAGGGGTTTAGCTACCTTCCATACAAGAATGATTATGAAATATGACTTGGTGGATAAGGAGAGTGAAAATGTATCTTCATTTATTGTATTTCTTAGATAAACTATGATAAAATACTATTTTACTACAAACACATTTTGTAAGAGTTGGTACAAAATACTCTACACCATACAATATTTGGCTAAATATTATAGCGATGCAAGATTTAGAAACTTGATGAAAGGAAAAGAGAGATCAACTATGAGAGAATAATACTATTCTATCATAGAATGCAAATGATAGATTATGGCTGTATGGTTGTTGATATACACATGAGACCACCTATTTATATAGTCAAGGTGAGACAAAGGATTAGACATGATCATGAAAAGTATCTTAATCCTATGTCATGAGACACCTAATATTAAATAATTTAGGATATAAATATTAAATTTCAAAAGATAAGATAAGATCTTATGACTACTAACAACCTTCTAGAAAGATTTCCTAAGACCTATGTAAACTTAACATGTAAATAGGACCCAC
Organism: Sequoia sempervirens; assembly: GCA_007258455.2. Taxonomy (NCBI): domain Eukaryota; kingdom Viridiplantae; phylum Streptophyta; class Pinopsida; order Cupressales; family Cupressaceae; genus Sequoia; species Sequoia sempervirens. Next base: position 24,215 of record VDFB02148945.1, on the reverse strand, counting down.
TAGGTGAACTAGTTTGGTAAAACACCTATTTACACCAATACCCCTCTTAAGTGCAACTTAGGGAGTATATTATTATGAAAATATGGGTCCTGACTACAAGGCCATGTTAGTTAACCATGTACAAATGTAATCTCCCGCAAATGGAGAAAAGAAGAAAACCTAGTGGGAAAAACTCCTCACCAAAAAAACTTTGAAGATAATTTTTTTAGTGAAGAATGAGATGGACAAAACACCATGTGAGAAAAAATACCCCTATAAATTAGAAGAGATAACATGAAACCCCCATCAATGTTGAGTATCTTGCAATGATGATAGATGTTTGACATTGAATGATGAATTTGATCCAATACAATCGAACAACATTCCTCCCCTTAGGAAGAAAAAAAAAAAATATGGTATTGAACATGTCTTCTCATCCCAAAAGGGAAGATGAGGGAAGATGAATGATGTGTTATTTCTCTGAAAGATGCTCAAGTGTCTCCATGTCAATGCCCAAAGTTGTCATACTCCAAATAGATGTTCTAGGCCACACTATAGAAGATGAAAATATAAAATCTCCTAGAAAGAATTGTAGAACACAATCCAAAGAAATGGATATCTCCTATGAAGACAAAGAAGCCTCCTCCAAATATTTCTCCAAAGTATCCATGCTCATGTCAGACTATGTAGAATGATCATGTAGAGAATGAACAAGAGGTTAAAAGTGTTCCCTCACAAAAACTAAAGAAGGATCATCTCCATCAAAGAGAATATGTATGCAATCAATGGTGTCTCCCAAATTTGAAATTTGTTACTCACGAAAAAAGAATATGTGTAAAGTACTCATCCCAAACAATCATTTCTAGAAGACAATATATGGCCTATTGTATTGAATCATAAGGATCCAAAATTGTGGCAACATAAATATCATAAGAAATAATGGTAGATGAAGGAGATGCAATATCAACACATGTCACTATATCCTTAGTAGATGAAAGAATACCAAGATTCAAATGAATGTAGTGAATCTCCTTAAAATTTTCCACACTAGATGCTTGAGTGTGATTATTAGTCAAAGGAACAGTAGGAGAAAAATGTGAGAAGGTGTAGACATGAGATTGGAGATCAAACTCCCCATGAAACTATATCTTTGTTATGCAAATCTTAGATTATGACAAAATTTGATGTCAAATCAACACTCTTTCTTGCTCCACCATGTGTGATTTGATAGATAAAAGGATATTGGTTGAAAATGAAGGTGCACAAAGAACATCATTAAATACTTTTTCATTCATGTTAATGAACCCCTTCCCACAAACACACATATATGTGTTCATTAGTCATCAACATGTGGTGTATTGAACAAGAATCAAATGAAGTGAAAATATTCTCAAATGAAGCCAAGTGATGTGAGGCTCCTGAATAAAGTATCCACCTCGTTGTCTTATAATCTACAAATTTTCAATAAGTAATTTCCTCTTATTTATATCAGACATTGATGAAGAAGAGGAATAAGATGAACCCTTGGACATTGAAGGAAATTTTTTATTCTTCTTAAGAAGACAATTCAACTCATCATCCTTTTTAAATGACATTGATGTTCATCATGCTCTATTTTCTTGTGCTATGCACATGTAGGTTTGTCTTTCTTAGATGATTCCCCTTTAGAGGGAGAGGATTCATATTCTTTATGTAGGTTTTATTTTCTTCCTTTGTTTCTTTCTCAGGATTCCATGATTCTTTCTATACCTTAGACTCACTAATTAACAATTCTTGTGACTTAGAAGACTTGATTAGACCCATATGAATTAAATTCACTTCCTCTTAGATTAGGATATTTACAAAGTGTTGAAAATTAGGATCAACATATGGTGCACCCATAGAAATCGGATGGGTATGAAAGCTAGAAACAAACACTAAATACTTAATACCAAGCTTGGATAATGCATTTAGAATCAATTGTAAATCTTGTTTATCAATATTGTAATCTTTCATTTATGCTTTTAGTTTCTTATTATTGGAGATGTAGTCTTGGATGTGGTCAAAACATTTAGGATCAAGATTCATCAAATTATTATCAATATGATATCCCCTAACCTTATCAGTTTTACCATAGACATTCTCAAAAGTATTTGAAGCCTCTTTAGGTATTTTACATGATTCAATATAAAATTTTAAATCAAAAGATACTAATAAACATATACATCCAAGTGTTTTCTCAAGATCAACCTTCCATTTTGACAATTATTTAGCATCAGTAGGTTGAGGGATGACCTTTCTTTTAGATAACATAGATAACACCTTTACCATGATATTATTTCATACTAATTTTATCCATGAAGCATAATTATATAGATTTAGAATTTTAATTTGAGATTTCCCCATTTCAAGAACACATAATTAGAAAATAAATCAATCAACCACCAAAGGATTACCCTCCCCCCCTGCAAATTACTCAATCATGAATTCCCCAACTATATATGATTTTACACTTTATGTTTAGTGCAATTACAAGTTCCATATGCCAAAAATAATGAAGTGGACTTGACCTCAGTGCTTACATATGTCAAATTTAGCCACAAAATCAAAGTATAATTTTGACATGGAAGGGGATCAATCTGGCCATACCACTATAAAGTACATGAAAAATTATACTCTTAAAAAAATGCACCCAAAAATGTTACTGTAGGGGTGAGAATGGAGCCTCGAATGTTGTCAAAATAAGAATGGCTCAGCAACACCTATGAGAATATCTCAACCCTATTTGAACTGGTAATCTGATTGTGTCCTCAAAGTTTCTCTCCATATCATCATAGGCCCTTATTGTACTAATTTTTCTTTTGTTGATCATGTCATCAAAATATCCTAATTGTTTTGCTAGCTTCAAGGAAATTTTAAGCTTGCACCTCCATCTATTAGGACTCTCTTGATCTTATGTTTATGGACACAAACCTTGAGATATAATGTTTGATTATGAAAGGATCTTTGGGGGAGGTATTTTTTAAAAAAAGAAAAAATGATGTGTGGAAGTGATGGTACCAACCATAGCTTGAAACTAATCGATGTTGATATTTTTTGGCATGAAAGTTTCATCAAGGGATTTCTCTAGGATATCTTTATGTGTGGGTGATAGTTTTAAAATCTCAAGGATCAAGATTAGTGCTAGAGTATTCTTCAATTGGTCTATGATTCTCCGGTCATTTGAAAGCTTAGTGGTGACTTTTTCTTGAGGTGGGGCTCCTTGAATTGTGAACTTCCCTCTTTGTGTGGTAACATTATAGTTGAAGTTTCTGCCAAGTATAGTTACAACATTGATAAGATGATCGGCTTGACCCATGGTTCCTACAACTTCATCGTAAGTATAGTTAGCTTTGTAGTAATCGTGTCCCTTACCTTTATCATTTCCTCTAGAATGGTAAGGGATTAGATCCTTGTAGATTCTCATGTCTCTATTTTTGAAGGGCCCAGGATGATGTTCAATGTCAACCTCTCCTTTCTCTATCAAGTTGTACTATATTTTTAAGCCTCATGCAATTGTTTATGGTGTGACCCTTGATTTTGTGGAATTTGAATTGATCATTCTTATTGCACTAAGGGGGCTTAATATTTGGTTCATCATAGCCTATTTTATTAGGAAGCTTGATAAGGTTTTTTTGAACGAGTTTATGCATAATTACCTAAAGAGGTTCTCCCAATGTCCAAGTGAACTTTCTTCTAATTGTGTTGCTTTTCCTTGGTAGCCCTCTTTGAATATCCTTGATTTGTTTGTTGGGTATTCAAATCGTTGTTTTGAGGGTAGATTGTTTGGTTTTCTTGGGAATTATTTTGTGGGTTGTTAGGATTATTTATGTTTCACACAAATTTTCCATCAACCACTACATTGTAATGTTTTTGTTCTTTTCTGATATTTTAGGTTTTCCATTAGAACTAGAAGCTTGGTATTTTTATTTATAGGTTTTAATGACTCCTCTTGCTATGAGATTTCATTCGATAAATAAACCTTTTTTGATGATTTATTCAAAACTATTAGGGCATTACATGGTTGTCTAGTAGCTAATATCTATTTGAAGGTTTGAGAAAAAGTTCTCCACTAGCTATTTTTTGGGAACGAGCAACTTACACTTGCTAGATTTGTGTCTCCATCTCTATATGTATGAAGCAAAGGTTTCCCCTTGGGTTTTTTAATATTGTATAGGTCAGGGATGGATATTTCTTGCTCTATGTTATAGGAGAAGTGGTTGAAAAAAAATTCTGGCAACTCATCAAAGGTTTTGATACTAGGTGGTAGGTGAGAGAACCACTCAATAACAATACTATTGAGACTTCATGGGAAGAATCTCATTAAGTAAGAGTTGTTGTTTTGTGCATCCATGCAAGCTACTAAGAATTTTTGTTTGTGTTCTATTGGATCTCTTCTTCCCTTGTATTTTTTGAATTTTAGTATTTCAAATTTTTTAGGGAAGGGTACCATGGATATGGATTGATCAAAGGGAAACAGACATATGTCTTGTAGAGCATAGCTCTTTTTTGGTTTTCCAAGTTTATTGTCTGATATTCTTTTGTTTATAGTTTAACTTTGCAAGGTTAAATCATCTCTTAGTACATTTGTTTGATGAGGAGGGATGTTATAACCTTGTTGCCCCATATTGTTTTGTGTATTGTATTATGGGGTTTGCACATATGAGTTCCATTGGGCCATTTTGTGAGGGTAGGATGATGGATTGGGTCCTTGGTGACCGATGGGAGTATGTTGTGTTAGGGTATACCTTGATTTTGAGGGACACTTTGATTATGATTTTGAGGCACTCCTTGATATTGCATTTGAGGTACACCTTGATGTTGTGGAACTCCTTGATATTAATTTTGAGGGATACCTTGGTATTGCATTTGAGGTACACCTTGGTGTTGTGGAATAGGAGTTTGGTTTTGAGTAATTCCTTGATTTTGAGTTTAAGGCATACCTTGATATTGATTTCCAGGAGTGCCTTGATATTGTGTTTGAGGTACACCTTGGTGTTGATTTTGAGGGATACCTTGATATTGTGTTTGAGTACACCTTGTTGTTGTGGAGTAGGGGTTTTGTTTTGAGGAATTCCTTGACTTTGAACTTAAGGCATACCTTGGTATTGATTTGGAGGAGTACCTTGATATTGCATTTGGGGTACACCTTGATGTTGTGGATTTTGTGTTGGTTGCCCTCATTGATATTGTGCATTGTTGGAAGGGTCATAATATGATTTTTTTTATTGCATTTATTTCCCTTGTATTGGGTCTTGAGTTTTTTTTGGTACATGCCTTGATTTTGGGGATCATTAGTATATGTTGTTTGAGCAATGGGTGGATTTTTTTGAGTTGATGTTTGTATATTACCACTAGGACCTTGTTGTTGGGTATTCTAAGATGTCTCATATTGGTTCCTAGATATGTTGGGTCTCATTGTATTGATTTCCACATTGTGTGGTGGCATGTTTTGACTTGTCAATAGATTTTAATTTTTTTTAACATGTTAAGCTACCATAGCTTGTTCAACTTGTGAGGGATGTCTATACAATGGATTATCCACATGTGGGAAATATTGATCATTATTAGGTGCTTTTGAGAACAAAAGTGGTATCTTGGGATCCATCGTTGGTTTGGGTATTTGTCTCACCACTGTTTGATCTCCCAAAGGAATGAGGATAGGATCTTTAAGAATTTCAACATTAAATTCTATAGGTAGCTTTGCACCATATTATGCTAGTTTGAGGAAATATGTATTTGGATATTTCTCAAGCATTTTTTACTTGAGTTTGAACATTTTGGGATATTGAGAGTGCTCTAAGAGTTGTTCATCATTAATTTCCTCATCAATATCATACTCTTCTATGACCATATCCTTCGGATTAGGAGTTTGATTTTGTTTCCTAGCAAATATGTCTTGATGTCTAAAGAGTATTTCATCATCACTAGGTGGTATATTTTATGGAGCTTTGAACTTTTGTTCTTGAGGAGTTGAGAAATTGTATTAGGATCATAACCCCATGATTGAGGTTCATCATTGGTGTTTTTTTTTGGTGCACTAGAGATTTTTTTTTGGTTTCCACTTTCCTTTTGTGTTGGGATCTTGTTGTAGTCATAAACGAGGTAAAAAATCCTTGGTGAGTTTGATATGACAAGTTATGGAAATATGATGGTGTTTTAATTTGAGATTTTATTTGGTGAAATTCCCTACAAAGGGATTTCTTGTAAACCTTTTGGACAAAGTTTTCTGATTTTTCGATATGGATTGATGTGGGGATAGTTGGAGGATCAAGATTGATGTTGGGTTTTTGGATGTTATAAAATGATCATATTTTTCTACTCAACCCTACAATGAGGGGATGAGATGATTTTGGAAGTTGTTTGATAAATGATGCTATGATGATAGTAGTCTAGGACACAAGATGCAAAAGACCTAATTTGATGTTTTGTTAATGTATTATGGATGATTTCTATACTTTAACTAGCTGTGAGGTTACAAGTAAAGGTTGTTCTTAAGAAAAATAACAAGATGTTGGTTTGATTTTTTGTACTTTTCATATGTTTCTAAGACTAGGTTGATGTTTGATTTGTTGATGGTGATATGAAAGATGTTGATAGGGTATGATGCAAGTTTTATTTTGATTTTGTGTCCAAAAGATGATAGTTACAAAGCCTAAGTAAGCTAAATTTGAAGTGTAGGATGGTGATGCTTGATTGTGTAAGATGGATAGTTGAACATGTAGGTTTAATGATTACTATGTTTTCTAACAACAGTGTAAGATATTAAGCCAATGCTTGGAAACTAATTTTGAAAAAAATTGAGACAAGTTTGCAAGTGAAGAAATAGAAACTACTATTTAGGATGAATGTGGTTTCTATTTAGGATGATAGTAGAAAAAATTGACAGTAGTGGTTTTGTTTATGGAATGACGACAACAAAGTTTACAATAATGACTCTATTTTCATAGCAATTTAGTGCAAGAAAATTTTACAATAGCAGTCTATTTGACAATAGTGATTAGAAAATAGTACACTTGCAGTAAGATTATTGAACAAGAGAAAAAAATTTGTACAATAGCAAATCTGTTTTGATCTAGTTTCTAGTTTTGACAGTTTTTGAAATTTTTATAAGTTTGAGTATGTTTGGTTTGATGTTTGAGATTATGTTTCTGAGATACAACAAATGATGAAACATAGTGAATAAAGTGTATGAATAGATTGAAATTTTTCGTATGTTGATAGGCCAAAATCAACCCAATTTATACTAGCAATAATGTATATCAAAAAAATTTCAAGCATTTTATCCCTAATGTCAAGGCCAATGGCAACACTTACAAGACCACAACTTGGAAACTCCTTTAACTTGAGTGTAGGGAAACCTAAATGGGTGTATTCCATTTTTTCTTTGTGAGAGTGGACATATAGGGGCCTCCTAGAATGGAAGGATAACACAAATCATCCTTTCCTCAGAAAGCTACAAGTAGCTTATGCTAAGCCAGAGATTTTTGTCTCAGCTCAAGGGAGTTCATATGGTGAGTAAAGTATCTTCGGGGTATGGTGCACAACCCTTGCACTGAACCATGTCTCCAATAACTCAATCAATAAGGGTAACATCTACAATAAGGCATTTAGTTATTACTCGAGGACTTGATGCCTTGCTAGCACTTGACAAGCCACTTAAGGATTTAGCTAATCTTATTAGGGGAATTATATACCATGTGGTACCTCCCCATTTTGAATGGCAATGTTGGATAGGTACTCGCTAGTTAAATCTTGGCTTTTGTCTTAATTTATGTATATAGCAGTATGAGGGAAAACTCACTTTGGGTTGCCTTTGAGTTCTCTTTTTGGGATGTGTCTTGTAGGAAGACCCTATCTAATAAGGGAGGTTTGTAAAAAGATGCAAAGAGCCTAAAGTATTTCTTATCACCCAAGATTGTCAGAAGATGTAGGGGGAGAGGATACACACTTGGCTTGCCAGCCACAATAGATAGTGGAAAATTCATTACTTGATTAGATTTTTAAACCCAAAATGAAATGTTAAAAGATAGAAATTTGTTTTTAAAGCACCCAATTCAAAAATGTAAATAATTTCATCACACATAAATGCTTAATGTAAATAAATAGATCTTGATGTAAAACGTATTAGTGATTTAGATCTTTTGAGAGCCTTGGACCATCCGTCAATATTGCAAGCAAATGATTAGTGATTCAAGGAAGGATATGCCATCACCCTATACAAGTTGCATCAATAAAGTCAGATAATCTTGAGATCACAACAAAAAATTGGTTAAGGTTAGATGAAAACTAAGAATCCGAGAAAATTTCCAAACTGAAATAGACATAGAAATCAAAATGATAACAACTCTGTTACATGTGATAGTAGCTCTATCATTGGAACAATTGCGACCCTTTTAGATGATAGTGACAGGAAAATAGTATGATAGTGATTAGAAAAATGACAATAGGGGTTCTTTAATAACAGTCACTTAAAAGCATGTTAACAAAACTAACAAGTGACTTTTTTTTACAATAGTGGTTAGTTTTTAGTATGGCCACAGCTAAAAAATAGTGCAATAGTGGCCCTCTTCTAGACGATAGTGGCTCTGTTTCTACATAAAATATCAGAAAAGATGAAAGTGACTTTCTTCTTGTAATGGTAACCAAAAGAATATGACAACCGTGTTTGTATTTAAGACTCTAGTGATCCAGTTTGACAAAAGGGATTTATGAAAATGACAACAACCCAAAACTTACAACTGATCACAACACTTAATGAAAACATTAGAGTTAAGGACCTAGGTCCCACTAGCTATACCAAAAATTTGTAAGTGGAATATGGATCATAAGGAATACAATAATGAATTAACTCAAATCAATTCAAAACAAGATTGTTGGAAATAGGATATCATTTAATTCCAATCCTAAACATATTTCATGTATCTCCTAAGTCCTTGGAAAGTGCTCCCCAACACTAGGATTAGAAAGAGATAAATCTATATGAAATGAACATGTAAATTAACATTTGTAATTATTCCTAAATAATAGGAACATGTGGGGACACCCAAGAAGAGCTCCTAAAAAATAGTAGCACATGGGGCACCCACATGGACGGTGGAACCCACCTTGTTTATAGTTAACTATTTGGAGGATAAATAACACTTTAGTAATGCATGTAAAGATCATGTAAATTAGGGATTGATATTTACATGAGTGGATTTCAGCTCAGTTTAGTTTAGTTTAGTTTAGTTTAGTTTAGTTTAGTTTAGTTTAGTTTAGTTTAGTTCAGTTCAGTTTCATTCAATTCAATTCAGTTATGGTTCAGTTATCTTTAGTTGTAGTTATTTAGTTTTAGTTGAATGCTAGTTTACTTCAATTGAATGACTAATGACTTCAGTTGCACGACAAATAATAGGTGGATGCATTCAGTTAAGTGGGGATGATCAATCATGCATATTTTTTTTCATGAATTGATGGAGAGATATGTTTCAGTTAACTAAGATTGACTTGGACCCACCTTGGGCACCCAAGTTGGAATCTTTGAGTTAACACCTTTTGCATGAGAAGATATTTACAAGGCTCAGTTAAGTGGGACCATTCTTGGGGGCCAACTTTGAGGAGAAGCTTGGAAGATATTTTCTTGACCAACGATCTATTAGGAGTTTAGTTTGGGGCACCTAAATTGAGGAGACTTTGGTTTTGACTACATGTTACATGGTGGAACTCTACTTGCACATTCTAGGCATAGATATTTGTGAAGAGCTTTGTGCTCTTGTTTTGATCAACTCTTTGGAGTTTACAATTCTTATTATTGTCTATTAATTGTAACAAGTTGAAGAGAGTTTTATCAGAGTTTATCACAGGTTGCGAAGAAGAATTGTTGAATGAAAAATAATCATATCAAGCAAAGGATTGATACAATCTTATTGTTATATTTTTCTAAGGTTAAATAATACAAGCACTATTGATTCTGGTGGTGGATTTTTTTTCCCAAAAGGGTTTCTCCACATATATGTTGTGTCACGTCTATCTTTTGTCTCTTTCTACAATTGGTAAAATTGATCTAAACAGATAATCATAATCCACAAAGAATTTGTAACAAAGAACACTTAATTAGATCTATAATCTCATTGTTTTACAAGTTTTAAGCAACGTAATTACCTCCATTTTCAACATTTAGTATCTGAGTTAATGGTTGTGTAGAGTTTGGGATGCCTTTCTCTTAAAATTTTGAAGGTTTTTTAGCTATAGTGGGAGCTTTTACTATTGTGCTATTGCTGATTTGTAAAAGAAGTATGTTACAATGAGTTCTACTTCTCGTTTAGATATTGAAAGATCCAATGGATCTAGTTATGAGATGTGGAAACTAAAAATGGAGGATCTCCTTAAAGAGAGAGATCAGTGGTTAGTTGTTTGTAATGAGACAAAGCCATCTACAACGATGTTAGATGAGGATTGGGCTAAGCTTGATAACAAGGAAAGAGGAACCATAAAATTATGTCTTGTTGATGCTATTCTCTTGAATTTTTTAGTTGAAACTACCACATATAAAAATTTTGTGGAAGAGGATAGGTGATATCTATCAAACCAAAAGTATTACTAATAAGTTGTATCTGAAAGGACAATTGTATTCTTTAAAGATGAAAGATAGTGATTCTATTGCACATCATTTAAATTCTTTTAATTTTATTCTAAGTTAGTTAGCATCTATAGATGTAAAGCTAGAAGATGAAGATAAATGCATTTTTTTACTTTTTTCTTTACCAAAGTCTTGGGAAAATCTAATTGTTGCTATTAGTGGTAGTGGTACAGATCCTAAGATGGAAAATATAATTCCTACTCTCCTATCAAAGGAGATGAGGAGGAAGTCTAAAACAGGATCCCAAGATGCCTTGTTTGTAAGAGGTAGCCCTATGGAAAGGGAACCTAAGGGATACAAGAAAGGAAAGGGTAAGTCCAAAGGATGGTCTAAAATCCCTGGTAAGAGTAAGGTAAAGTGTTGGAATTGTGGGAAACCTAGACATGTAAAGAAAGAACAAGAAAAAGATTTTTTATGCTTCTACAAAGAAATCCTCAAATGGTAGTAATGATGCATTGGTCATTTCATCTAATACTATTTTTGATAACTCTTGGCTTTTTTATTCAGGTTGCTCCTATCATATGACTCCTAACAAGAAGTGGTTCACTAAGTATACTACATATGATGGAGGGAATGTATTCTTTGGAGATAATAACACAACAAAGGTTGTGGGAAAAGGAGAGGTAAAGTTGTGTTTTAGTGATAGTAGGGTTAAGACCCTTAATGATGTTTTACATATTCTAGGACTTGCTAGAAATCTACTTTTTGTATCTAATTTCAATGATTTTGGAATGCATGTGACATTTGACAAATGTGGTTGTAGATTGGTGAAAGGGAATATGGTGGTTGCTAAAGGATCTCAGATTGGGACTTTGTTTAAGCTTAATACCTCCAATTTGAATAAATTAGCCTGTTTACTACCAAAATTTGCACCCTAAACTGAACTACACAAGTTTCAACAATCTTGGAGAAACATTGGATTCATTTCTATGTGGGACTATTGGAATGAAGTGAAACCTCCGGGTTCTAGGATGACTCCTATTTAGATAAACATCTAAATGCACTTAAAATTGAAAGGAAAAAGGAGTAGGAAGAAAGCTAAACAATAAACAACTAAAAACTTTAAGGCCTTTCAAGGTGATACATCAAAAATATGATGATATCTTGTTTTAACAACACATAACAATGAAAATATGACAATACTAAGTGCATATAACACAACTTTGGTATATGAGTCACTGCTTAAAATGTTTTATAGACAGGCATTAAACTAGTTCCAAACTTTAACTAAGTAAGAAAATGTAAAATCCTCACAACTAATTAGGCCTGAACTAGATAAATTTTCACAATCTATAATCTATTCAGTTGTAAGAGCTTCACTTCAAACACAATTTCAAGAAATAACATGTAGGATTAAAGTAAATCTCAGCATGAAACATCAAATTGAAAATAGGAAAAAAAAAGCATACAAGAGTAAACTCCAAAGTAGGTCCCAAAAGCTCCTGAATTATCAAAAAATGACTGTGAGGAAGTCCTCAAAATATCATGAGTTACAACTACCAAAAGAACACAAACTCTGGCACTGAAGGTCTCCAAAAGTTTTTGTCACTGAATGTAGAAGAACTAACTAAAAAATGAGCTTCAAAAATCATAAGTACAACTCACAACCACCCAAGGTCAGATCCAGAAAAATAGCCCCCAAAATAGGACAATCCACTTTCTAAAAGAAAGTTAGATACATGGAAAAGTCTTTCCAAGTCATTAACCACCCTATGACTCAACAAAACCACTTCTAAAAGCACTCCAATTGAAAATAAAATGATCCAAACTGCTTGAGAGAAGTCAAATTTCCCCCCTGAATCTTCTCTAACATCCCTAGATACCCTCCTGATGCTTCCAAATTGAAAATAACCTCCCAAGATGCTCTCCAAGTCATAAATTAAGATCTATCTTTTCTTCTCAATGGCATACATGAGTGACCTCTTTAATTTTACAAATAATAAAATCACACTTTAAGTGACATATTATATCACTAAAGTGGATTTTACATTTTATGCAAAATATGATAATATCAATCATTCGGCTCTAAAGAAAGTCAACATGCTGAAAGGTCTTAAAGAATTTTGATGTGGCATATAGAAGGAGAAAATGAAGGTTTCAAAGCATAAAAGGTTTTATATCCTAATGATTCATTTTGCATTTTATAAAAAATAATGGCCAAAATGCCATTATTCATCATTTGCATTAGGGTATCGAATCCTAATTGAAAAACAAAGAATGAAAGTTATGCATTCATTTTGAGTCTTTTAGTTGAAGCTCGACCTCCGCTAGAAATGAGGGTTTCTCTGGAACTCGAGCCTTCTAGAGATCATAGAGACATTCATTTCTTCTTTTGTTGCTTATCTGAGAGCGCCACCATGAGTATCCAAAAGTGAGCTCGTACCTCAATAGAATTTTCAACTAGAGTTTTCAATGGCGTTGGAATGAGAGTTTTTGAAGGGATTTTTGGAGTTATTTGTTGTGCTGACCACTGTGAGTTTCATTATTATGTGTCTGCTTGTGTATTCACCTGAAACTTGCACTTGTATTTTGCAAAAACTAAAAATTTTAAGCAATTATAGGTCGTAGTTTTATCATTCACTGTATCTTACTTGCTTTCTTATTTCTCCTTTATTTCTCTTTGTCAACACATATAGAAATAAAAGAATTTTATGTTATTTCTATGCATATGCTTGTAGGTTTAAACATTTATGTAAATGAATGGAGAATTATAGGCCACGACCACGCTGGGTAATATTCAACTTCTGTATTTCTTTTCCATAGCCATTCTAGCTCATTGTATTTATATAACTACAGTATTGAGGTATTTTGGTATAGGCATTCAAGGTAGCTTTTATACACCTATTTCTGGCTTCTTTATTTTCATGGTGATCCTGAAATTTGAATACATTAAAATGAGAAATCATGGTGTCCTCTATGCATTAGGGGCTATTATAGTTAGATCCTTTGAAATATTTTTCAATTTATCTTATCTCTTAACAAATCATCTATCCTAGCTTTCCAAACACTACTCTCTTCGCTTCTATGACGCGGCTTGCTAATTATCATAAGTGGCTAACACATTTGTTAAAGAGGTCATTGCCACATGTTTCCAGCTGAACTCTCTTGAAGATGCTAATGTTGGACCTAACTATTCATTGAAGCTGAAACATCACATCTAATTCGTCCTTTTGTCATTTTTCCTTAAGACTGTGATAGGGTTTTTACTTATTGTGTAGAAACAGTAGCTTACTGAGACTTGCATTTCCATATTGATGGCAAAACAATGAAACAAAAACCATCCTATACATTTATGAAAGAAAAATAGAGAAATTTTTTGGGTACCATTCATGACTCCTTCCGCATAGGGTTAACACTAGAGGTTAACATATATTACCCTTTGACAGTTTCTCTTTCATTTATTTGTCTTAAAAATCCATTTCTAGGTTGATGATTTATAACCTAGCAAGGCATGGCTTTTAAAACCCAATTTCATTTTATGTTATTCTTCTTTTCTAACCTCATGACTTCAAAATTAACTCAAGTCTCATGAACCGTGGATTTTACTTCATATCTAGCCACCATACTTGCTCTGTATCATTGGGGTTTTCTCTACAGAAATTTGAAAATATTCTTACATTCCTTGTATATTTCTCACACATTCCTTTATATTTATCCTCTTTCATGTACAGAAATATGTCCTCTTACTCATTTCATGAATAAATGTTGTAAGCAGTTAATTTTTGTGTATTGCATAGAAAAGAATGTAATGTCAGAGAAATGAGTATTTTGGGTCTCCAAAACATGCAACCATTATCATTCTCTTTGTAAACTGTTATATATTTTCTCTATCTTTTACAAGCCTACTACAAATATTTCATCTTCATAGAGCACATATGTGTTGTTTCACAAGGCATAGGACTTGTCCACACCTAGACCCTTTGAATAACTATGACAGTGATTCCACCTCTTATGCATGTTGTTGAATAATCCTTGTGTTCTACCATTTAATATTCAACAATGCACATCTTAATTCATGATTATTTCATTTTCTTGATCTATAACCCTACATCATGCATAAAGTTTCATGGTATTATGCTTCTAGTTGAATGATCATGTTATTTTATATTCTTCCACTACTTCAATAAGCAAATATCTGCTAGTGACATATTATAATTGCAATCTACATTGAATGTACTAAAGTTTACTTCATGATTTGAGCATAAATAATGAGTTGGGATCAACCCTCATGGGAGCCACATTTATCCCCACTCATATAATTTGAAAATAACTACACCTATAGTTGCACATGGAACAAACAAGTTAGAAAAGATGATTGTCTTTTGTGTGTACGTTGACCAAATGTTTTTCCTAGACACCTGAGGCATTCATTGATCTTTTGATGCATATGGAGACAAATTGATACATGGATAGGTGGATAATATAAATGATCATGTATAGTTATGACTTTTCGTTGCTTAGAGTATCTAACACATTGCTTGACCACTGCAGGAACAAGAGTGCATGGAAACTAGGAAGGACAAGCAACGAGGACAACATCAGAGTGAGACAAACCTCAACCAGTCATTTAGGCAATGACTAGTCATCCCTTCTACATGCTTATTTATTTTCTTTCATTTATTCATGTATTGATTTACCTTTATTTGTATCAAAGAAAAGTCAGTCTCATGGCTTGCTATGTGAGACACATGTACCTTATCACATTCAATAAAGATTACATTTTTAGAAATATGTGAATCTTTCTCTATTACATGCATATGTATGAATGTAATGGTCTGTAATTGTAATCTTTTCATATTTTTCATTTATACATTTGAATGTGATGAAGGAGGATTAAAAAAATGCACCTTATCTTCCTCCAATTTAAACAAATTCTACCCTTTTGAACCAATGAGTGAAAAATGGGTAACACAGCCAATGTAACTGAAGCTGAAAATACATGTATGTTGTGGCACCATAGATTGGGCCACATTGGTGAAAAAGGTATTAGGACCATTCTTAATAAGAAATTGGTTGACAATATTCCTGATTATAATATTGGAAAAAATGATTTTTGTGAGCATTGTGTGTTTGAAAAACAATCTAGATCTTCATTTCCTAATGGAACAAATAAAGCTAAATGTAATGCCCCTCCGTTTTGGTCATTCTTGAAATTTAGGAAGTTGGTTGTTTGGTGGCCATGTCATTTTCACTTGTTATGTGTGGTTGGTGATTTGCTAAGTCATGAGGATTTTGGGATTGCATTATTTAATTTGATTTTTTATGTTATGTTAGACAATATCACTAATATTATGACTAGATGTAATTTATCAAATTAATCTAATTTTTAAGGTCACTTGATTTGGTTTGGGATCAAATAAAGAGCTAGATTTAATAATAAATGTTAATTGTATTATCATTGAAAATTTCTTATTTTAAGATGAAAGAAATATAATTGTAAGTAAATGAATTTAATAAAAATAATTATTTTCTAATGAGTGAATTTAATTAAGAAATTTAAAATTGAGAAAATATTAATATAGATAAAATATTTAAAAATTTGAGCTCAAGTTTGAATAAGGATTAAAGCAAGGAAATTAGTTGAAAAATAGGAAAAGAATCGTTTATTGCTAAGAAAATAAATAATAATAAAGCATCGTGTTAAGATTTTTGGGGAAGACCAAATGAAAAGTTGGAAAAGTTGGTATACGCTTTTATCTTCCTCTGTCTCACCACCTTCCAGGCAGGAATTTCAATCATTGAAACTCATAAATTATAATTGAAGAGACAACTCTGGGGGGATAATGAAGGAAAAGGAGGAAGGGGAAGGAAGTTAGGAAACCAGTCAGGAGATAACGCAGGCCCTGAGAATGAAGGAGAAGAGATGGTTAGAAGAGGAACGTTGGGGAAGAGAGAAACATGGTGGAGACTGGCTCTACACCATTCTTCTGCATTCGCTTGTGAGTTTTCTTCTTTATTGCTTGAAAGTTTCTATAATCTTTTCAGTAAATCTATTGTATGTACCTACGCCCCTGCAGCCAATCTCCTTGTAGTCTCCTCATTCGTTTGCCATGCATGCTATGCTTGTCATTGTTGGCGCTGCTTTTCTATAGTCATCTCCTATTTGTTTTCATATCGTAAGGTTGCCTTGGAGATGCCTGATTTCCATCCATTTACCTCAGCTTTTGGTTTTCTGTTTCTCTGCCTCGTCTTCATTATTGTTGTTACCTGAGGTTGCAACATTAGTTTATACTTTAGAGCTAACCCCAGTTGCATTTCAGGCCTTTGTCCATAGCAACCACAATGTCAGTAAGGAGTGATGAATAATTATGTGTTTTTGGGTTACCAGTCTGCAACTACAAATATTCAAAATCTGTCACAACCGTAACACTGGAAACATAAAATACTTTGGACAATTAAGTAACCTCCCTGATTTCGTTGGTGATTTGTGACATCTGAAGTACTGGAAAATAGAATGTTGAAGAGGTTAAAGTAATCGCTTTGTTTCCTTTGTCAACTTGTCTCATCTGCAATATTTGACTATAATAGGAAGTTTAAAGGTTTAAATAACCTACTTGATTCTTCTGTCAATCTATCACAGTTGCAGCACTTGAAAATAAGATATTGTCAATTACTAATCAAATAAAGAGTTTTCCATTGATCATGGTAAAGTTTAATTTTCAAACTTCAAATCTGAGCGCGTCTCTGGAAACTCGCTGCCAAACAGAACTGCGCCTAGTTCAAAAATGAAAGGTTGTTCATTATTGCTCCTGCTCTTATGTCACGTATTTGCACCTCACATTTATCTTTCCCTTCAGTCTTGCGAATAACATTTGAGATTTGATAATAATGGAAGTAGATGGCAATATTTCCAAATTCCATTATTCACTTTCTAATGTACTTGGCAACCTGCCACAGTTACAACATTTAGAGTTGAGGCATTGTACAGAATTAAATAGCCGCCCTAAAACTTTTGGTAACTTATCACAGCTGCATCTAGTAAATTAAATAATCTCTCTGATTTCTTTGTCAAACCGTCTCTGCCGTCTTCATTTGCCAACCCAGTTTCTTCTTTATCTTGCATAAACCTCTTGTTTTCACTTGTCTCTCTAGTATTTTTACAGATGTAACTCCGCTTGCTACTATATTACTCTCCTGTCTCTTCACGAGCCATTAGGAATAGTCGATGCTTTGTTCTAATTAGTTGTTGCTTAACCCGCTAATTATATTGTAGATGGCTACATGCCTCTCTAGTTACTTTGCCCTGTAGTATTGTGTAATGTGTTCCCTCTTGAAGGCATTCATTTCGGCCATAATGGAGACCCTATGCGGTGCCCCACACTCTATCATGGCAGCCGTGTGTGCCTCCCTTCACCTTTGTCGTTGTTGTTGCAACTCTTTGGCATGCTATCATGCATTTAGGGAAGTATGTCGTATTCTCTTGGTCAACCGATAGCTTTACTCCTTGGCATATGCAAAACTAGTAAGAAGGAAACGATATTATTAAAAAAAAACCTACGCTAGAGGCTCATAAAAAGGAGCGGCTTGAAAGACAACAAGAAAAGTCAAAAACAAAATTCTTAAAAAGTATAGCTTAAAATCTCATACGTAGCTTAATAAGTCCTCTCCTTTTTCTTGATCTTTTTAAAAGATGGATTTATAATAAAGTAGAAAGTTAAGATGGAATTTTGGTTGTGTTTTTAAAACAAGAGAGAAATATACATCTTCTCTTAGATTTTCTTCTTTTTAATAATTATGGAAGTTACATTAAATTAGGGAAAAGTAAATTAAGTGATTTATTTAGGTTCTTTATAAACTAAAATAAAAAAAAAATAATTTAGGATATTTACTACATAAGATAATTGAATACAGAAATGTAAGTACATAGGAAAATTAAATTATTATTGTGTTTTAACTGATTGTTCGGTGAATGGAAAGATAAAATGTAATGTTGAGTTTAAACATTCTTGGAAATTTATCGTTTTGATTGTGTTAGTGAATTAAAGGTTGATTATCTTGTGTGATTCCATTCCAATGTAGTTTCTTCTTAAGTTGATTTGGTTTTGAGGGGATCTTTATATGTTTTAAATGGTGTTGGTAATAAGATATTGTTATATAAATGAATACATGTGTTGTATTATAGTGTTAGAAATAGAATAATTTGTGCTTTATAATTATGTGGTAATGTAGATAAACATAGTTGAAATTTAATTAGAAAAAGGTATAAATTGAATTAATAGTAGCTTGGTAATTAAGTGAATTGAATTTGTTTGTTGAATAGATATATAGAATTATGATATAGGTGTATATGTATGTACTAAAGTTACAATCATAAGTTGTTCATTGTAGATGTGCCTTTAGCTTTGTTGACATTCATGTACATAGTCCCTTGATTAGTTAAGGTTTTTTTTTTGGAATGTGTAAACGAATGTTTGATTTATTATTATTCATTACGGGCAATTCATTAGGTGTATTTGTGTGTCGAGAAGTTGTTTTGATGTTGTCATTTCATTGTGTTTATACTCTTGAGTTAATTGGAATTTGGAGGACATTTTATTCGTCGGGTTCGTGTTGGAACACTGAATGATTATGATGGTTCCTTATTAATTTTTCTTCCATTTGAGTCATTTTGTCTGGGGAGATTTTCTAATGTTAAGTTTTCATGTTGGAATGGTATTGCTTCTTTTATCTTCATTTGTGGGTATTTCTCTTCTTGAACTTCCAGAGGCAAGGGAATACTTGTTTCATATTGATTCTTTATTGATCCAATTTTGCCAAGATTTTGATCGTAATGGTGATTTTGAGTTTATGATTGGGTTGTACCTGATTTTATGAGCAACCTTGTTTATGTTTATTACAAGATGGGTTATGCCTCGCGTATTATCTTTTATTGTTGCATTTCAATGTTCATGATTGGAATGGTACAACCCCTATTACTTTTTGGTTTTGGTTGGGTCTCTAGGGAGAGTGGCTCCTTGTGGGGGCTAGCGCCTCGTTTAAGGGGAAGGGCACAGGATAACCCACGAGTGAGTTAGTAATCAAGTGAAAACCTAATAATTAACTTAGGAGGGTTGGGTAGTAATATCATTATAAGATTTAAAAATGGATGCCTCATCGTCATTAGTGCTTCCGCAGACTAATGGAAGGCTGAGAAGGCCGTGGTCGGCAAGGTCGTGACCTCATCTTCATGAGAGGTTTACGGCTCCACATGAGTCACCTTATGGACCGGCGCCTCCAGTTGGGAGGAAGGGCACAAGACAGCCATAGATGGGACCGGTGCCTCCAGTTGGGAGGAAGAGCACTGGACAACCCATGTAGGACTATGCGATGACACTCTCCCCTAGTTGCCCAGGTGTTTTACTTTATTGTGTTCCTCTGGAAGTATGTTATGGGAGTTGGTTTAGATTGTGGTTGAATGGACTTATATTGATTTATGGAGTATTGCCTTGATACATCTTTGGTGTACTTTGTGTTCTTGTATGATCTCTTTGATATTTGACTTATGACCTTGTACTCTTATGGTACTGCGATATGATGTTATTGTATGGTTTAATTGGAATTTGGAATTGTATTATGTTTATTAATTCACTTTGATTCGGAAGTGCTTCATGATCATCCTTTGGTTACTTGTTTACTGGTCATTGCTTTGATTTATGTGATGAGATTTATGATTTTAAGTTATTTTGATGACTCTTGGATGTTGTTGATTAAGTCATTGTAATCCTTGAGTTTTAAGATACTTTTGTATGTTGTTGAGTCTTGTGGTTCCGTGTTTGGATGTTCTTGGTTGAAGACTCTTTCTTGTCAGCTCCTTAGCACAGGGGGTGGGACTTCGGACCCACATGGTCGGGTGGAACGTGCTAAGCACCCCATTGGGTCCCCAGTCGAGGATCGAGAGGTGCAGATTGGTGCTAGTTGTGGCAACTTCAGAGTTGTATTTGTCTTGGAGCCAGTGATGATACTGTGTATTCATCTATTCATTTGTATCATGATTCTTGTTGTATGGTTTTTGTTCATGTTTGGAAACACTATTGTATCATTGTACCTCTAGAACATTGTATTGTAATGTAACGTTAAACCTTATGTGGCTAATGGTAGTTGTTATTCAATGTGTTGAGTTAATCTTGCATATGTTGTATTTATGCACAGATGGTTTCTTATCAATTAATTTTCATGTATGTGTTACATTTGTTAATGTTTACTTTGTTATGGATTATATCTTTGGATTTTATTCTTTATTGCTGTTGTATGGATTTAAGTTCATAATATCTCCTCGTGTACCCCAAGGGATGTATGTGTTAGTGAATCTACTTAAATGAAATTTATGTGTATTACATGTATGTTATGTTAACTTTAAAAAAAATAAAAAATTGTGCAGTAATTATTATTTAATTATCCTTTGGGGTTCACATGGCGGGGCGTTACACTAAAATATTATTAGAGATTATTCATTTAGATGTAATGCGCCCTAGATATTGACTCTATTGGAAAATCTATATATTATGTCACATTTATTGATGATGTCTCAAGATACACTTGGATTTATTTTATGCATAACAAATCTGATTTGTTTAATAAGTTTAAAGAATTTAAGGCTTTGGTTGAGAAACAATCAGATCATAGATAAAAGTGTTGAGATTAGATAATGGTGGTGAATATTGTTCCAGGGATTTGGATGATTATTGTAAGCATGCAGTAATTGTGAGATAAAAAACTACTCCATATACACCTCAACAAAATGGAGTAGAATAAATGATGAACCGAACCTTAATGGAAAGATCTAGGAGTATGTTAAGTATTGCTAAGCTAGATCGGTGCCTTTGTGATGAGGCTATAAGTACTTTTTGTTATTTAATTAATAAATCTCCTAGTTCATCAATTGAAGATAAAATCCTTATGAAATGTGGTCAGGTAGGAATCCTAGTGTTGAACATTTAAGGATCTTTAGTTGTGAGGATTTTGTTCATATGCCTAATGAAAAGTGATCTAAGTTGGATCCAAAAGCACAAAAATGCATATTCATAGGTTATGGTGAGAATGTAAAAGGTTACAAGCTTTGGAATCCTCTAACCCAAAAAATTTCTTTATCTAGAGATGTGATTTTTTAGGGAATTTAGAGCTTATTCGGAAGAAGAACAACCAAAGGAGAAGGATACTTCTCAAATAGTGCATTTTGAGATAAATACTAAGAAGCAAGAAGATGCGCATTTTAAAGAACAATTGGATGGATTGAATGAGAAGAGTTCACAAATTTCTTCTATGATAGATGCTCATGATGAGCATATTGATGAATAAGAAGAAACCCCTTTGAGAAGACCCACAAGACAATGAAATCCCATTGATAGGTATATCCCACCTTATTTCCATTGAATATTTTCTTTGATGAGTACTAATGATGAACCTAGATGTTATAAGGAAGCTATGTCTTTAGATGAGAACAAGCTTTAGTCACAAGCTATGCATGAGGAAATGGAATCCTTGGATACTTGTGACACATGGGATCTTGAGAGTTTTCCCAAAGGAAGAAAGACCATTGGTTGTAAATGATATTTAAAAAGAAAATTGGAGCAAATGGTAATGTCGAAAGGTACAAGGCTAGATTATTAGCCAAGGGCTACTCCCAGAGAGAGGGAGTTGACTTTGATGAAATCTTCTCTCCTATTGCTAAATTAACTTCTATTAGATTATTTTTATCTATTACTGTTGCTTATGATTTTGAGATAGAGAAAATGGATGTGAAAATTGCTTTCTTACATGGGAATCTTGATAAGCAGATTTATATGAGGCAACCTGATGGTTTTGTTTTAAAAGGAAAAGAAGAATTAGTTTGTAGGTTAAAGAGATCTTTATATGGATTGAAACAGTCAACAAGAACGTGGTACCAGAAGTTTGATGCTTTTGCATTGAAAATTGGTTATGTTAGGAGTGAGGAAGATCATTGTGTTTACATAAAATGTATTGATGATTAGTTTTTAATTATTATCTTGTATGTTGAATACATGTTTTCTATATGTAACAACAAGGTAATGATCAAATAATTGAAAGAACAACTCTCTAGCACATTTGAGATGAAAGATTTAGGGGCTGCAAAATATATCCTTGGTATGGAGATCAACAAAGATAGAGGTAATAGAATGATTTGCATAAGTCAAAGCAACTATGTTGATACTATTGTGAAAGGGTTTAACATGTAGGATAGTAAACCAATTAATATTCCTTTACCAGTTGGCACAAAATTAATTTTAGAAATGGGGTATGTGTAGGATCATCATGGAAAAAATAGGCCCTTAAGTGGCAATGAAAATTCAGAAAAATCAGAGTTAGGAAACTTGACATAAAAATTTGAATAAGTTATCTATATTATTTCAAAAATATGTAAGAATAGAATCTATGGAAAATTGAATGTAGTTTCTAAACTACTTGGTTTATTTAAAAAAAAAAACTATTTGGTGAAATTTTGAAATTTCAATGCAGAAATACTTAAATGTTAGGGAAAAAATAAGTAGGTGTCTGTCTAACCACCCTAACCACAATAAGATAATATTTTTTATAAGATTTTAAATATAAGTAGAGGACTCATGTCTGGATGTGATGCATATTTTTTTGTATTTTTTTTTTCAAGTAAATAATTAATTATGAATTTTTTATTACAACTTTTAAAAAATATAAAAAGTTTTATGTCTTACCAGCTTAACTTGGTAAAAACTTCATGAAATTCAATTTTCTTTTAATCCTATATTATGTGAAGAATAGAATGTCATAGATGTTTTGGACTCAAAAAATGTGATACCGTTTGAAACCTATAGATGTTTTTCAATCAGCTTATCAATCAGGGCTTTAGTCGTAATTCTAATAGAAAATAAATAATAATTATTTATTAAATTCAAAGTAAAACATAATTTACATTGGTGGAAAGCTAAGAATCTCCTTTACAAACCCTTTTTGTTTCATCAATTTTGCATAAAAAAGTCGTCAGCTACATGGGCGAAGTTTAGAAAAGCAAGGTAAGTTGTAAAACATGTTTTTGGTGTTGAATTCTTAGGATTGGCATGTCCAAACCAAAATCCAAAGCAAGCCCAAGGCTAATCCCTAGGAATTAAAGTTTGTGTCAGAGATATTAGATATTCAATTATCTAATTTGAATCAGATATCTGATTTGTTTTATATATGAGTTTAAATTTTTTTATACAATTTATAATATATGATTTAAAAGATGCAATAAATAGTTTATAGTTTATTTTTATATATCTAGTTTAGAATATAAAATATAGTTTCTAATTTAATATATAATCTACAATTTATGATAATCTCTTACGAAATTATGTATTTAATATATAATATATTGTAATATTATTTCTATATTTTAGTTAATGTATAAATATATATATATATATATATATATATATATATATTACTAATATATAAATTATTTAAACATTATCTCTTTCCCTCTCTCTCCCTCTCTCTCTCCCAAGTCTCTCACTCAATCACTCCTATCTCTCCACCTCCCTCCTCCCTCTCTTTCTATTGTCTCCCTCATCTCTCTCCCCACCCTTAACCCTTAAACCTCTACCCTGCCTCTCTCTCCTGGTTCCTCTCTCTCCTGTCTCCTTCCTCT
>VDFB02148944.1:0-17894 GCA_007258455.2 Sequoia sempervirens | reverse complement strand
GAATAGTCTTATTTGATTAAAGTCATCACAATTCCCCTTTTAATTAAATAAATCCCTCAATTTAATTAAATCATCATCTCTATGTAATTAGCTAGGTCATTTCATCTTCCTATCTTTATTTAATTAAGTAATCCATATTATTTGATTAAATCTCTAAAGAAGTTCATCTAATTAAATAAAATAAATAAAACATTTATCTAATTTAATCTAACAGCATCACTTGCATGGTTAAATAAATCAAAAATATTTATTTAATTAAGTCTAAATCATTCTCTTCTCATTTTGAGGTTATTTTAAATCCTATCTAAGTCAAAATGGTCAAATCAACTAGCATCATTTAAATTAATCAATCATGATTAATGCTAATCCTAATCACTCAAATCCTCTAGATTTTGTAACTTGCATATGAAAATCAATTTAATTGATTTATAAATCATCTATTTTCATTCAAAAAGGCATCCAAGTGGGAATATTCTTCAAATTTGAAATCTCCCCCCAAATAGACATGTACATCCAACAAAGCATTTAAAATCTCTTACATGTCCTTGTGCATTGAGCCAAGTGCCATTTAACTCCTCTTTCATCCCCCCTAAACATGTCACTTCTTCAAATTCAAATTTCAAACTTGCACATTGATCAAAATGTGCTCAACCTTCATCCTCTCATATGTTGACAAGAGACATCATGTCATTAGCTTATCTTTTATCCCACATTCATACTATCTTTCAATCTTCAACTCTTTCTTTCTATAAATGAAGAGCTCATTCTTCATTTTCATCATCCACAATTTGAGCAAACTTATTATGCTCAAATTCATCTTCAAGCATCACCATTTTCATCAATTTTATCAAGTTCATAGCTAGGTTATGCAGAAATTCAACCAAAGTGGATCACATCTTCATCAAATATCATCAAGCTTGCAAAGGAGTTGGGAAAGGGCCAATTTCCACATCAAATTGGCACCAATTCCCCCATCAAATTGGCACCAATTCCCCCATGGGATAGTGGTTTGATTTTTTTGCATAAGATTTGATAGTTTTCATTTGAATTCTTTTCCTATTTCTTGTTCATTTCATTTGAATGGATTTTATGGGGAATGATT
Organism: Sequoia sempervirens; assembly: GCA_007258455.2. NCBI lineage: Eukaryota > Viridiplantae > Streptophyta > Pinopsida > Cupressales > Cupressaceae > Sequoia > Sequoia sempervirens. Next base: position 16,792 of record VDFB02148944.1, on the reverse strand, counting down.
GTTTTAGACTTGTTTAAGGACTAACATTGTGTTGTTTACTCATGTTTATGTAGGTCTAGATCAAGCATTCACAAGAACCTATTATGTTCTCAAGGATGCTTGTAAAGACCTTTGGAATCCTAGAATTAAAGGTAACCCACTTACCTATAACTAGAAAGGCTCCAGTCCACTATGTGAAATCAAGATTATAATTATATATAGAGAACTTAACAATTGCAAACCTCTTTTTGAATTCCTAAACTAAATATGGGAAGTTAATTTGGAGGGAAAAATGCGGCAAACAATCTCCTGTTCTCTTTGGCATGATATTGTGGATGCTAAAAAAGCATGTTATATAGATTGCTTCTTCTTTTACAAAAGCTATTGTTTAAGCTTAATCATTTTGATATAGATATCTGGAATATATGTAGAGTGCCTAAAACTATTAACCATACTTTCTTTGAATGTCTTTATGCAAATAAAATTTGGAACTTGTTTTGTAATGAACTAAATGTTTGGGGGGAAAATAGAAAAATTAAAAGGAAATAAATTCTAATTGGGGATGCTAGGAAAATAAATTTAAAGATCTACATTTATTTTGGCATATTTTCTGTACTGAGATTCTTTGGCACATTTGGAAGGTAAGAAATGAGGACATGTTTAATGGGAGTCGGAGGTCACTTACTGAGGCTTCTAAAAGACTCACTCTATTTAGCATTGCTTTGCAAGTAATTGCTACTATGGAGATCTTTGAGAACAAAATCCTTAAGCTACTGAAAGATGGGGTTGTCCTAATAAACCAGAATGAGGTAAAGTACGAGCACACTTGGCAACATGGACAACCTAACATGATAGTTTTCATGAAGGCCCTTGAAGCATTCCAAAAGGATCTTAGCATGAAGCAAGGAAATACAAGGAAAGGTAGGAATCCAAAGCACCTAGGCTCTACACCAACAACTTTGAAATAGAGGAATTTTACTCAACCAAAGAGTTGGAAGCTATTGAAACCTTGGCAAGCTGGAGAGAAGTTGAATCTTGCAATGAGAGTAGGAACTTCTAATGTGGCTCACTTACATTTTGACTACTACTTATAGTTCAGTCTTATTGTAAAAACCTAGATCACACTGCAACCTAGAGGATGATGCAATACTGCGAAAGCACAACTAATTTTTTTTTTCTTAAAGTTAAAACAAGACGAGTAAAGTATCCTACTCTAGCCACATACATTCTCTAGGCTACGCAACGCGTCTACATGTGAACATCATTACTTATAAAATTTAACCAACCATAGCATATGAATATTAAACTCAAGATACAACTTACAACAAAGCATTAAACCATTTCAAGATAAATCTAACACATAGAAATGTATTAAACATATTTCCACAAATACAACACCATTAAATCCAATAATGAATAGATCATAATATTTTTACAATTACATCACAAAGGTTTATCTCGATACAAATGAGATATTATAATTATACATATAGATCCACAGTTACAATGAAGAAGGAGAAGAACAACTCCAGAGAACCACACGAGCTCCTTGAACAAGAAGATCCCGCCATCACGAATAGGAAGAGAAACTCAACAATGTAAAATGCACGCCACCCAACCATCTGGTACCTGTAGGCCCAACCCTCGTGCTAAGAGATAGTAACAAGAAACCAAGACAACCTATTACCTCTAGACACAGGCAATATACAAAAATACTCACAAAATAGATAAACAAGAACTAGGGTCACATTGCTTCCAGAATCACAAAATCAATTACCATCACAATATAGTAAACTAATTGTTGACATAGGAGGAGTGTCATCCACAAAGGCTGCATTAGTTATCCAAAGTCTTCCTGGTCTCGACCCCTTTAGGGTTATCACAGTAACACACCTCTTCAGGCCCACATGCACCGGTCTGGGAATAGATTATCTTTCGAGAAGACAAGATAATGATCTAGCCATTCCAGGCCTTCCCGATTCATCTCAAGTCTCATACAAGCCCTTGAGCCAATGAGCGAGGCTAAATATCTTGTTATATGTGTTAAGCTAATAGATTATTTAATTCCCATTTGATTATACTGACTCCCACACGAGTTGTCCTGGGACCACTTTGTGTTCTAGCCCTCGCTGAAAGCCACTCCCCTATCGACAACACATAACTCAAACTACATGCCAAGAGTAGACAGTGCACTAAGAACTAATAACAATAACCAATACACCTCAAAAAGTAACACATCTCGACGGATGTCCAATACAGAAACCCAATACGTGCACTACCCAAGAAACTCAAAGGGTGAACTAAAGTTACCACAACCCTTTCACAATTACAACTCTGGAAGACTTAGATTCACATAATGGCAAATACTTCCCTCTAGTACACAATTACAGAAACGTGTGTTTTTCAAATATAATTCAAAAAATAACAAGTACTATCCTTCGGATTTCCTAAATCCATTACAATCAATTCTTTTATATTAAAATACATCATCCAAAACACTATTTCAATTTAATAAACTAACAATGAAATAATTAAATATTCCACTTCCAAATCTCAACTGCTCTTAATACTTAACTCAATTTCGTTAATTAAATATTGAATCTTTCTAATAAAATCAATTTATTATAAAACACTTACTTATGCATTGCATGTATTGGTAACAACATATTCATTTAAATAGTATCCTTTTTTAAATAAATAAATATGTATTCTAATTACATAATCTAATTATTATTTTCCAACATTTATTTTAAAATATCAAATTGTGCATGTACATGCACCTATTTAAAAATACATTTAAATATCATAAAATTATATGCAATTTTTCTAATATATATTTTTAAACAAATAAATAAATATATAAATATAAATTAACAATTTTTAGAAAACCTAATCATAAAACCAGAACTTACGACTTTAATAACTTTTGTTTTCGGATCTATGTTTCTCTGAAATTTTTACTAAAGGTCGTAATCAAGTCATCCTAAACATATAAAGAAGTTAGCCTACCAGTTAAGTAGAATTTTTGAGTTATGATTAATTTACTAACACACTCTCAAGATTTCATTTTCTATTCGTCTGAGGAAGTTTTCTAATTCTCAAAATACTTTTCTTTATGTTTTTCTATTGTGTTAAAAATCATTCCCTACAAGGATCTAAATCTTCAACGGTAATTTACCATTTTCTACAGAAGAATAAATTCTATTTTCACAGGAATAGGTTTCTAAGTTTTGATTTAAATTCAATAGAGGTTCAATAATTCCACTATAATTTCCTTTTGTATATATCTATTTCAAATACTCAATTTAAACAGAGGATCTAAATATGTTCTTCTATAGAGGTTCAATTTTCATGGCAATATTTAAAAAAAAAAACAAAAGCTTCTACAGTAATGAAAAATCCTTTCCTAAACATTTCCAATTTGCATTACAGTAATAAAATAACTTTTCAATACAAAGTCACAAATACAATAAAGAAACCTATTCGGAAAAGCTATTTGCCTCAAAGAAATGTTGTCGAGCTTTTTTATAATTTCAATGAATTTTTCAACAATTAGATAACAAATTTTAACTCTTAGTTATCTTAAAAAATCTTTTCCTCAACAATTTAGATGTGCCATTTTACATGCATTTAAATAAAATAAAACAATTTACTAATTGCAACCAATTTAAATATTCTTATTTATTTAATTACCGTTTATTTTAATAATAAAATTTACTCAATCAACATAACCAAATTAAATTAATTAATTTATTTATTTATTCTAAATCATTCACAACAATAATTCATTTAATTAATTAATTTATTTATTTATCCTAAAACCTTCACAACAATAATTCATTTAATTAAATATTTAAATTAAATACACATTTAATCTACCAAATTAAATTTGCACAATAATAAAATACCCAGAACAACAATGATAAAACTAAGACCAAACTCAAACTGACAACACACTGTACTAGGGTAAAGGTATGACTAGGTAGCCCGTTACTATCTCTCAATATTACTATTGAGTAGTGGACACACTCAGACCTGTAAAACCAGGTGAAGCTAATGTCTTGTACCTGCAATCATGTAAACAAACAAATGTCGCACATGTATACATATAATAATTCATACACACCGTGAAGAGAGAATCGCGGAAATCACATGGCACTCGCAAGCGAGTGATGCAATACCGTTCTCTTCACCAATACAATGTCACATCGACTGAGATAATATATCAATTAAACTATGATAAGCAAATATAGCAATGTCATCACAATTAAGCATCTATGCAAACATAAAGCATATTAACAAAATCATCATGCATATAATGTGTCATCACATCAATAAAGTCTATCATCGCTCCATTGTCAGTGATAGAATAACCACAACATAAAACATAGTCTAACAAAGTATCTGAGCTATCAAGAAAATATAACAAATCAGAGGGTGTTGCACTTATTGGTTGTAGTTCTCCTACTATTAAATTAGTCCATAGTAAATTGTATCTTATAAGCCTCTTTGTATATGGTTGTATATGTTAATACCTCCCTACTCTTGAACAATGATGTGTAGTGATCTTCTTGGCTACTTCTTACTAAAAACTCCATTTTTGTATAACGTTTTTTTGGTCTATTGCGTATTCCAAATACTGACAAGACATGGTGTTATAGCACCCCTCATATGTATACTCAATGTAACTCATGAGTTTCAACTATTACTAATACAAAAATATATAAACTCTCTAAAATAAGTGAATGCTTAAAAAATTAAATATAGCAATGAAAGTACTTAGTTGAAAACTATAATAGGTGTTAGACGATGATTTGCTAATAATGTTAAAATATTAATGAAGATCATCTATTAATGCCTTGAAATCAATGAATTCTCTATCTATTGATTTTGATCACCTCCATGATTGCATATTTGATATATGCCCATAGATCCAATATTTGCGAACTTTTTGAAAGTTGTTTTTAGCTTACCTCAATTTTCTTAGTCTATTCTTGCATAAAATTCGGTTCTTATACTTTTTGGTTTGCAAATGGTAAATATAGTTGCTTCCCTTTTGTTAAACCATGTAAAGATACAAACTTAATGACTAGATAAATGATTGAGGACAACAGTCCCAAACATGTAAGATGCTCTAGATGCTTGTGCAATGTATATGTTCTAAAAAGAAATTCTTGTTAATATGTGCAAGTAGTAAATGCTAGTTCTAGGATGATGTCTAATGTAAAATGACTATCAAATCTAGATTATTTAGGATCATCAATGATAATTGGATGCTCTAAAATGAACTAGGATCACACTTTTAAATACATCACCGAAGGTTATACAAAATACTTTTGTGCCTTGAATCAACATACAATAGTGATAACAAGAGGTAAAGTTGCTCCCAAATTTAAATTTAAATTTTAAAAACAAATGGATAATTTATGTGAATAGATAGGAACAAATAAGCCTGGAATTGTGTACCCATTCTCAACTAAAGATACACTATTTATACATTTATCATTATATGAGGACTAATCAAACCTAAAAATCCAAAATGAAAAGTGCATGATATGCATTTCTAACCAAGTCAAAGTCTTTAAATTTTACAAAAACATTTTACAGCTTTTTTTTGAATATACACTTTATTTTTAAAATTTAAGAACACATGTTCAAATAATCAAACAATATTCATTCCCGAAAATTTGCAAAGCATTCTGCAGAGTTCGGAGTTTATGCACATTATCCTTAAAAGAATTATTTGAACCAATTTAAATAATTTTAAAATTAAATTTTTATAACTCAATTAATTGAATGTAATTAATAAGAATGATAGTATATTCCATCGACCAAAAGAAACCACCATAAATTTGCAATTTGTTGTTTCGAAATTACAACCTGTTTTTTTACAGAAGTATTTAATTGTCGAGAGTTCAATTATTTTTAACAATCAAGAGTGATGAATGCCATTTCTAAATTTAAAGGAAAAAGGGGAAAAACTTGTTGATGTACAACTGTTAACCAGGGGCGTGCGGCGCCCAAAGGTTCAGTAAAGCCCACGTTTTTAAATCGACAATCCATTACCATTACCGATTTGACCCCTGATTTGACAACCCTAAAAATTACTCAGAATTGACAGCCGTATTGCTTTCAACCACATACGCAGCTCACAGATTATTCCCAGACCACTCCTCACAAGCTCATGTTCATGGACGCCCGACCGCCAATGCACATAAATGGTATTCCAACCATTATAATACGCTTTGCATCACACAGCTCTGAATCTTAACAACTCCTTCACATCTAGTGAAAAATCTTTGGCTTGAATGCAAAAATGCTGCTCGAAAATTCCTCTGCCCTTAGCCCAAAATTGAGTCTGCTTGGCTGCATTTCACGGACAAGGGCGAGCCATAGAAATCAACAGTCTGCCCTGCACAATCTCTCCTCTTCTCGCATGTTAAAAATAGATTCCTCGCATTTTCATTTGGCACTTCGCCCCCGCATGAGAAAGCCACAGGAATGTCGTTCCAAGCTTATAGAGGTCTGTTATGAAGAGACGTTGGAGGCGAATCCTGGGTATCCGCTGCTGCTCAGGAACTATGCCAAGTTTTAACACGAGGTAAGCTGCCAGGATTCTCATTTGAATGCTTTTTTCGTTTAAGTGTTTGCTGAGCATGGAGATAGCTGATGTTTCTCATTCCTTACTGATAATTGAAGGAAAATTGTGTTTGACGGCGATGTTAGGTGAAAGAGGACATTAGTAAAGCAGAGGAATTCTATGAAAGGGCCATACTGGCCGGTCCTGCAGATGGAGAACTTCTGTCACTTTACACCCAACTCATATGGGAAACTCATAAAGATGGAGACAGAGCACGAGCTTACTTTGATCGAGCAGTCGAGGCTGCCCCTAATGACTGGTAAAAGGCCCACATTCTTTAAAGCTCGTAAATCCTGATTTTCTTGGCTAAATCAGCAATGGGTAATTGACAATGGTTGATGTTGGCAGCTATGTAATTGGCTCGTATGCCAATTTTTTGTGGAACTCTGAGGAGAGTGATGGTGGTGTGTGAGAGCATCTCCCAACAAATGCTGGCATTTGAAGTTTTGAAAATCTCAGCCATCGCTTCCATGGAAGGCCTTTCCAAATTTTGCATCCGAATATAAGGAGGTGATTTAGGCAGTGGTGCGGCTGAGGTTTGTACGCTTGGCAGTTGTAACAGCATTCTGTTCTAAGCCCCTTTAGACAAGAGAAGCTGCAGAGCAGCTCTGGTCCCTGCCTAAATGCTGCTACGCTGTTTTTGTAATATGTTACTGTAATTAATAAAAATATGTGTATACAGAAACATTGTTATTTTCTATGCTTGTAAAGGGCAAAGACGACATGCCTATTAAGAGCACACTTGGAAAAAAGCACAAGAAATGTCAAGAGACAAGAAAGGGAACCGATACAACAGTGTAACTGATACCATTTGACTAACATGGACTACAAAAGAAGAATCTATCTGAGAAAGGTGTCATTGTATGTATGGAAAGGTTTGAGCGGGCCATTTATTTGAAGTCTAAAGCAGAATTTATCTGTCCAAACAAATATTTCGACTGCTGTGGAGCAAAGGCCTTATTCATGACTGACGTGTGGCTGTTCTCCGGATAAAAGGTCGGATTTATTTATTTATGAAAAATTAATCTTGTTAAGAGAAATTAAATCATGTTTTGTAGGTGTGCTGATGGCACTAAGAAAATTCACTGCCAACAATTCACCATTGAAAAATTAAGGATCAACAGTTCACCACTGACAAATTCACCACTGAAAAATTAAGGACCAACAGTTCACCACTGACAAATTCACCACCAACAGTTACCATTCAATGTTAATGTTTAAATTGTAATGATAATTGTTTGTAAAATTCTCAATAAATCATAACCAACGAAGGTTTCATATTTTTGATATTAGTGCTGTGAATTTCGCATGGAGTGAATTTGTCATGAGGTGAATTTTCCAGCGGTAAATTGTTGTCGATGAATTTTCGAATGATGAATTATTGACGGTGAATTTCCTGAAACCACACTTACCATATCTTATTTTTCAAAACATGTTCAATTATAACTCCTTTCCCCCAAAATATTACCAAACCAAAAAAAATATTACCATTATAAAAGAACTCTGTAAGCAAATCATTCATGTAATACAGTTCCTATGGGCTTTGTAAAAATACTTGCGATAAACATAAGATGTGAGTCATAAGCAAAAAAATAAGAGCAGATTGCACCTATACTCTACATTTAAAGTTCTTTGAACCTACACATTTCCACTGTTGTTTCTTAGAATTAACACAAGTCTCTATCATACTTACAACTCATTTAACTTCTTGAAAGCCTATTTTTGGGCTATATTATTCTTGCTTAAATTTGCAACTTCTTCAATTCAAAGCGACACCTTAAGTGAAAAAATGAAGAATAGGAATACTCTTATAAATAAATTTACCACGAAACCTATAACAGAGAGCAAATATATCATAAATATGAAACACTTAGACCGTCACAACTCTACATGCTGATAATATAGAAATAACAAGAGATGACTTTATTCATCTTCCACCGAAAGAAAATTTCCCAATATTAATTTTGGCTTTTGAATCAAAGTTAAATGGTGTTAAAAACCCTTGTTAAAAGTGTTACGTCAATTATATAATTATTTTGAGGTTACAAATAAAATTATACAAAATATTTTTGCATCTTGAGTCAACATACAATAGTCATAACAAGAGTTAAAGTTGATCCCAAATTTAAATTAAAATTTTAAAAACATATGAATAATTTATGTGAATAGATAGGGACAAATAAGCCTTGAATTACGTACCCATTCTCAATTAAAAATACTCACATTTATTATTATATGAGGACTAATCAAACCAAAATGAGCCCAACATGAATGTGAAAAGTATATGGTATGGATTTTTCACCGGATTAAAGTCTTCAAATTTGACAAAGGCATCTTACATTTTTTTGTTATATATATTTTAAATTTAATAACACACATTCACTAAAGGAGTTCAAAAAATCAAAGTGAAATTCATTCTCAAGAGTTTGGAGAGCATTCTCAAAAGCTTGGAGTGTATGTACACTATGATATTCTCTTGATTGAATCGGGAACCATTCCATTAGAGGCTTTGGCTATAACTTGCTTGCTAAACTATTTAAAGAAGGTTGAAAACATGGATAACCATTGCTGACCCAAAATAGTTGTGAAGGAGGCCTTAGACCGTAGGAAGAAAACATGGAGGAAGCAAAATGACAAATGGTTGAGAAAATGAGACATCAACTTACATGAGTGTCCTAACCCCAATGAAGAAATTAAAAATTATGTCACAAAAAAATTCATGACTGCCATGTGGACAAAGCAGATAGGGCGGAAAAAAAACACACTATGTCAAAGAGTTCAACCCAACTTGGGAACATAGTGAAAAAACTTATTTAGGGGCAGCTATTAAAGGGAAAGCAAGGTTGTTAATTGCTCGGTTGAGAACCAGATTTCATCATCTTAGGTGTGAGACCGGAAGGTGGACTATTCCTAAGGAAGCATGGGAGGACAAAATTTGCAAGTTTTGTAGCAAAGGGGCGGTGGAGACATGATGACACTTTATCAAGGAGTGCACAACTTACGAGGATATCTGTACTCAGTATGCAGACAACTTAAAGATTAACTATCTGCATGAGTTATTTGATGAGGAGAAGATCCACATGACTGCTAGTTTTTTGGTCAAAATTCATAACAGAAGGTCCAACATCGAGAAGAATTCAGAGTTTGCGTAGTTTCTTCTTTGCGGTTCTCGGTCCCTTAGACCGTCCGGTCTCTGGATGATATTAAAATCTCTCATTCATTCATTCACTATTTTTAGAAGAGTTATTTGAATCATTTTAGACAAATTCTAAAATTAAATTCCTGCTTTCAAAAATTTGTAGCTCAATTAATTGAATATAATTAGTAAGAATGATGGTATATTCCTTAATTATTTTATCCACCAAATTTTAATGATAAAATATATTAAATTCCTTATTATATTTTTATAATTAAAAAAAAAAAAACCAGTGATGGTCAACGTGAAATTGCAATTTGTTGTTTCCAAAGTATTTAATTGTTGATGGTTTAATTATTTTTAACAATTAAGTAGAGATGAATGCCTAGCCATTGCTAAATTTAAAGAAAAAAGGGAAAAATTTGTTGAAGTACAACTGTTAACCAGGGGCGTGCGGCGCCCAAAGGTTCAGTGAAGCCCGCGTTTTTAACTCGACAGTCCACTATCAATGTGCCCCTGATGTAGTCCTACAAATTACACGTTCTACTTAGAATCTGCAGCCGTGGCAGCGCTTTCAACCACATACGCAGCTCACAGATTATTCCCAAACCACTTCTCACAAGTTCATGTTGATGTACGCCCGACCGCCAATGCAAATAAATGGTATTCCAGGCATTATATTACGCTTTGCAACACACAACTCACGGTCTTAACTTTCGAAGATGTGAACGAGTCAATAGCTTTTTAGTTTTAGTTTTAAAGCAGTTTTAAAACAACAGTGATTTAGTTTTAGTTTTTTAAAGCATAATAAAACTGCATGTATGCGAGCAGTCAGGCATCGCTTTGTTTTGTTTTTCTTTCCTTAGCTTTTTAGCTTTCTAGCTTTATTTCTCCTATAGCTTATCGCTGTCTTTTGAAACCTCTTTATATAAGAGTTCTTTGTAACCGGTTTGATACACAGTTGAATAATACAAAATTATTATTTCTTTGCTCTGCTGTTCGCTCAATCTGTGAGCAAATATATTGTTTATTGTTTTTTAAAATTTCCGAGTAGAAGATATTAAGTTTTTTTATAATTGAGTATAAGAACTGTTATAGATTTTCAATCTTTCATTTGGTATCAGAGCAGGTTGTAGAATTTTCTGATTGTGCAGGTAGTAAGTCTAAATAAGCAGTTATCTCCAAATGGCCAATAGCAATAGTTTACCATTTCAGCTTCCATTGTTTTCTGGAGATAACTATGATTATTGGAGTATCAAAATGAAGACCCTACTATTATCCCAAGAACTCTGGGAATTAGTGGAAGTAGGATACCCAGAACCTGCAGATCAGACTGCATTAAATGCCTTGACACAACAACAACGAAATCAGCTGAAAGAAGACAGAAAGAAGGATAACAAAGCTCTTTTTACCATTCAATCTGCATTGGATGTTTCAATTTTCCTTCAAATTGCTGGTATGAAAAAATCAAAGGATGCATGGGAGGCTTTACAAATTGCATATCAAGGTACAGATAAAATCAGATTGGTAAGACTTCAAACTTTTCGAAGAGAATTTGCAAATTTAATGATGAAGGAAACTGAGTCTATTCATGAATTTATTACTAGAGCTCAAGGTGTTGTGAATCAGCTTAGGATTCAAGGGGAAACAATAACTGAACAAACAATTGTAGAAAAAATTCTAAGATCCCTTCCTCCTAAATTTGATCCAGTGGTGATAGCCATTGAAGAAAGTAAAGATTTAACTACTTTCAAAGTTGCAGAGTTGACAGGTTCTTTGCAATCTCATGAAGAGCGTATGCAACGTTCTACAGAAAGTTTGGTGCAAGCTTTCCAGTCTTCTGTAAAACTTGAAGAAAAGTCTCCTCACACCACTAAATATCAAGGTGAATCTTCTTCTAATAATAGAGGATGAGGTAGAGGAAGAGGAAGAGGAAATAATAGAGGACGGGGACGAAGTTCTGTAGATCGGAGGAGTATCCAATGCCGATATTGTGAAAGGTATGGTCATTATGAATCTGAGTGCAGAAAGAAGAAATCTGACTTGAATAAGTCAAGAGCCAATTATACAGAAGAATCTTCTGCAGATACAAAACATTCCACCTTCTTCACATGCAATTTGGCAAAAGAACACCAAGAGGATGTTTGGTTCTTAGACAGCGGCTGCTCCAATCACATGACAGGTAAATCTGATCTCTTTGTCAAGTTAGATGATTCAGTACGAAGTCAAGTTAAATTTGGAGATGATAAGGAGGTTGATGTAATGGGAAAAGGTACCCTTGCAGTCAAGACTAAGCAAGGAGAAACTACTCATATTCATGATACTTTGTTTGTACCACAGTTACAACATAATCTTTTGAGTATTGGGTAGCTTGTAGGCAAAAATTATAAAGTAGTGTTTGAAGATAACTGTTGCAAGATATTTGATAAATCTAACAATCATCATCTTGTAGCAAAGACTTGTATGACAGAGAATAGACTATTTCCTCTCACATTGGTTTCTAGTCAGTTGCATGCACTCAAATCAACTACAGATGATTCGTGGTTATGGCATCAACGATATGGTCATCTGAATTTTCAAGGGTTATCTTTGCTAATTTTTTTAAAAAAAAAAACATATCCAGATGTAGACTTTCTATCATCCACTGAACCAGTCCAATCAGAATCTGTGTAACCAACTAACTCAAACTGTTTAGTGGGAGAATAATGAATTCCAAAATTTTGTGTACCACTCACATACCTCAAAATTCTTTTAGCAACTCGCCAATGAGACTCATGTGGATCCTGCATGAACCGAGAGGTGAGGCTCACAGCATACATAATATCGGGTCTAGTGGTTGTGAGGTACATGAGACTACCAACCAAACTTCTATATAAAGTAGCATCAACCTTGGGACTAATATCCTCCTTAGTTAATTTCTCACCAATTGCTATGGGGGTTGCAAATGCTTTGCATGCCACCATTCTAAACTTCTTCAATAAATCAGCAACATACTTGGTTTGAGAAATATATATACCTCTGTTATTTCTCTTCCTCTTCCTCTACCTAAGTCATCTATTATTAGAAGATTCAGCCTTGATATTTAGTGTGGTGTGAGAAGAGACTTTTCTTCAAGTTTTACAGAAGACTGGAAAGCTTGAACAAAACTTTCTATAGAACGTTGCATACTCTCTTCATGAGATTGCAAAGAACTTGTCAATTCTGCAACTTTGAAAGTAGTTAAATCTTTACTTTCTTCAATGGCTATCAACATCTTTGAGGGGAAGTTGCACTAATTCCCAAGTATTATTCTTATGAATGGAATTCATCTCATCATTCATAGCATTAACCCATACTGGTTCTTTCACTGCTTCTTCATACATAAAGGGTTCAACTTGAATTGTACTAAATAAAGCAAAATTAACAACTGGAACTATATTTGCACTCCTCTGATAAATATCAACCAAACTTCGTACCTTTCTTGGAACTGATTGTGGAGGTGATGGTGGAGGTGAATCACTATCTGAATTTGTGCTACTAGAAGAATTGGGTGAACTTGGAGGACTGGAACTTGAGCTTGAACTTCCACTTGAGCTTGTGGGGAGAGGAGGAATAGTATTACCTTCCATGTTTATGATTATTGATGGATTTTGCTGCACAACATATTTCCACTGCCATACTCCCCCTTCATCAAAAATCACATCCAACTTTGTATCTTTGTGATAATAATAGCACTATTGCCATGACAAAGAATCCTATGTTTCATGCCAGAACGAAACACATAGAGATCCGACATCATTACATCCGTGACTTGGTTCAAGATGGACAAGTGGAATTGCAGTTTTGTCCTACATCTGAGCAATCACAGAATCCGTATTTGCTTTCGAGAAACTATGCCAAGAATACATGAGGTAGCTACAAAGATTCACAGTTAGAATGCTTTTGTTCAAATGTTTGGCTGGGCATGGGGAGATAGCTAATGTCTCTCATTCTTCGATAATTGAAGGAAAATTGTGTTTTGGCAGCGATGTTAGGTGAAAGAGGACATTAGCAAAAGCGAAGAGGATTCTTTGAAAAGGGCCATCTTGGCGGTCCTATAGAATGGAGAACTAAATCCACTTCACGCTTAACTCATATTGGAAACTCAAAAGATGAAGAGCTGCCGATCAAGTAGTCGAGGCTACCCCTCATGACTAGTAACAAGCCTACATTCTTTTAAGCTCGTAAATCCCTGGATTTTTCTTAGCTAATTCGGTAATGGGTAATTGACAATGGTTGATGTTGGCTGACTCGTAATTGGCTCATTATGCCAATTTTGTGGAACTTCGGGGAAAGTGATAGTAGGGTGTGAATCGTCTCCCAACAAATCTTGGCTTGAAGTTATGAAAATCTCAGTCATCGCTCCCATGGCAGGCCTTTCCAAATTTGGAACCTGAATATAAGGAGGTGATTTAGGTAGTGCTGCCATGCGCCTGAAGTTTCTACGCTTGGCAGTTATAATAGCATTATGTTTAAGCCCCTTTAGACAAGAGAAACTGCAGAGCAGGGGTCCCTGCCTAAATACTGTTACGCTGTTGATTTGTAATATGTAACTGTAATTAATGAAAATTATGTGTATTCAGAATTATCGTTAGCCTATTTTCTATGCTTGTAAAGGGCAAAAACAACATGTCTATTAAGAGCACACCTGCAAAAAAGTACAAGAAATGTCAGAGACAAGAAAGGGAACTGATACAACAGTGTACAAAAGAAGAATCTGTCTGAGAAAGGTATCATTGTATGTACGAAAAGTTTTGAGTGGGCCAAGTATTGCAAGTCTAAAGCAGAATTTATCTGTCCAAACAAATATTTCGACTGCTGTGGAGCAAAGGCCTTATTATGACTGACATGTGGTTGTTCGCTGGATAAAAGGTCAGATTTATTTATTTGTGAAAAATTAGTTTGGGAAAATTAAATCATATTTTGTTGGTGTGCTGATGTGACCATACATTGTTAATCAGATCTAATCTAAATAAATCATCACATTTCTTGCAATCATACAACTATTTCTCTTATACTATTAACTAGCAATCACACCTTGGTGTGTAATGGGTACGTCGAAGAGGTGTGCAAGATTAATTAGAAATTAATTTCATATATTTTTTGCAAACTTTTGTGAAATACATGATGTAAATTGATAGGCCATTTAGGAAATGATGTTTTTTGTGCAACAAAGGTCTCAATGGAAAAGTGATAGCTTAAAATAAACTATGCATCCACTTATATGGACCCAAACATGACTGACACAAAACCTCTAAATCTAGAAGATAATCAGGGTCCATTGCCAATAAGATCATATTATCTTTGCAATAGGGAGATAGGGAAAGAGAGGGAGAGATAGAGGGAGAGATGGAGAGGGGAAGAGCAAGAGAGAGAGATAGTGAGAAGAATAAGGAGATAGAGCTAGGGTATAGAGATAGAGAGGATTATATAAATAGAGATAGAGATGGAGATGGGGATAGAGATGAAAAATATAAATATAAATATAAATTAAATTTGAGTAAAAATTACTAAAACTATCATGATGTCACTGATGTCTCGCTCCCCTGCTAGGGTTTCTAGCATGACTCTTGAACAAAGGTCGCATGATGTTTGTGGTAGATCGTACCCTACCAGTGATCCCCCTTGTAATGGAAGGTCTTCTTCATCACTTTCTAGACATGATTTTGCTGAGTTTGTTGACTTTGTGGGGGGAGTTGGGTTGATGGAGGGACGACTCATAGCCAAAAGCAGATGGCCCAACCTCTTGGCTATGCAAAATTGACCCCAACAGTTACATTCAAAGAGGAAATTGTGAATGAAGTGGTAGATAATGAATCATATTTCGTAAAGTTGGGATTAATTGGCCATCTCAAAGGGTTTTGACTATGCCTTGTGGAGTTAAATCATTAGATTTTAGAGACATGGTGTCTTATTCTTGAGGGAGATGTTCAGATCTATCCTAATGCTAGAGGCTTATTTGTAGTGGCTTTTGATAATGTTAAGGATAGGAACTCAATCCTCTATGACTACCAATGGAGTTGGGAGGAGTGGCATTTACTAATGTTGAAACCATGGTATCCTTCCTTCAACCCTATCTATGAATCCTTTGATGTGGCATCGATTTGGATAAGACTTCCAAATCTTCCTTTGCAATTTTGGTTTGAGTCCTGCTTTGAGGCCATTGGCAACTTGTTGGCGAAATTTTTGGGGGTGGATGAGGGCTCTTTCAAATCTTTTGCATACCACCTATGCTTGCATTCTAGTGGAAATGTCCATACTTCAAAAGATCTTTCGCTAGATATCCTCTTGAAATTTGCAAGCGGGGGTTGGAAACAAGTGCTTGATTATGAGGGGCTTCCATTTCGTTGTCGTAGATGTTTTAACATTGGTCACACTACTCTGTATTGCTCAAAGCGTAAATTTGTTTGCCAGGAGACTTGGTGGAAAGAGGCTTCACCCTACCATTATTCAATGGAGAAAGAGTGCCAAGAGGGAAATACTGCATAAGCCACCTGCAAGGCTCCACCAAGTAAATCTCAAGCCTATTTGAAGGATATGGTTGAATCATCTTCTATGGTAATTGACAACATTAAAGTTGTTGATGGTCCTTCTCCAAAAGATGAGTTGGCTAGTTAGTTAGAGAGCTTGAACATTGCATCCCTTGTAGGAAGGTGCACCCCAATTGAGGAATCTAGGGAGTTGTCATGGACAAATGAATAGGAGGAAAACTAGTAAGTGGTTGAGAGGAAGAAGAAGTGTGGCGCTGGTTTCAACATGCATCTTTGTTTAACTTATTCATGGGATCCTTTGCATGGGTTGCAAGGGGAGTTGTTTTTGGAGAAGAGGTCCCCCGTTGTGGCCTCTCCTAGTCTAGGCCAAGCTAAAAATCTCACATTTAACCGATAAAAAAGAAACCTAAAATAGAGTAAACAAAAATGCAAAGTCAAAATATATAAAATCTAGATGTTAATAAAAATAAATAAATAAAAAAAATTAATAATAAATAATAGTAACCATAGTATATATATTTCCTTAAG
>VDFB02148943.1:0-24246 GCA_007258455.2 Sequoia sempervirens | reverse complement strand
AATGTTGTACACTTATGTGAGATGGTTGTTGTTGTTTAGGCTTCGATTGTGTAGACATGCAAATTGACATTATGCATCTAAACCTGATCGATTAACAATCAATTCTTCTATTCATCAAATAAAATTGTTTATTAGATTAATTCACTAATGTCCATCATGTTTAATTAAATAAATCAATTTGTTTAATTAAATCCCAAAAATCCTCTTATTTGATTAAATAAATCAAATGATTTAAATCAAATATTATAAATTCACTAACCCACTCAAAGTTAATTAAATTCTAAATTAATTAACTTTAATCACCTTCTAATCATCATTAATAAATCCTCCAACTTTTAACTCCTCAAGAGTTAAATCAACCCATGGTCAACTAACTAGGTTGCACATGAAATTCATTTCTTTTATTTAACTAATTCCTCTATTTATCCTCACAAAGGCATACTCCAAGGAATATTCCTCTCAACCACCTCTCATTCAATTTCCCTCCAAAGGTTTTCAAAAACCTCTCCCATTCACAATAACTTCTCTTAGAAGTACAATAACTTCTCTTACATCCTCTCACATCTCCAACCAAATTCATTCAATTCCTCTTACAACCTTTCAAATCCTAAACCATTCTCATTTATTTCTCTTCCATCCTTTTCCACTCACACATTTCCCAAAATGTGCTCCACCTTCCTCCAAGGAAATTGTGACAAATGTCACATTCTTATTGGCTCTCATTTTATCCCACATTCACCAAATCATCTCATTCCTCAACCCTTGAGTTCTATAAATAGAAGCATCCTCTTGACAATATGGATACAACATTATCACTATAGCCATTTTTACTTCATAGCAATCACCATTTTCATCATTTTTAGCTAAGTTATCACCATTTGGAGTCAATTTCACACTTGGAATCACATTCAACATTGGAGCTTATCAAATGGATTGGGAAAGGGATTCCTTTTCACATCAAAGGAGCACCAGTCCCCCTATGGGATGGAGGTTTGCTTAAGTTAGACTAGATTACATGCTTTGTTTGGTTTATTTCAAAAAAAAATCATGTTTTCTTGTCTTCTTGATCAAAGAATCTCATAGGGAGTGTTTGGTTTGATTTATAACATGTTTAACACTTGATTGATGTTTCTTGTTAGTAGATTATAGATTGGACACTCACATTTTAGCACTAGAGGGAGGGCTAACCAGTTTATTTTGTCAAAATTTTCCTAAAATTTCATTTTTGTGCAGCTACAAAGGAGTGATGCTACCTTTGAATCATACAACATTGCATCTACATACATCATCACATTTGCAAACTTACAGAGCGTCGCTTTTAGTTTCAGCGCCACCATTGCTACGTCATGCTGCATTTTCTCATCTTTATCACATTGCGTTTGCGTCAGTGTCACATATGCTCTTTTTATTTTTTGTCTAATTTTTGGTTTTGACATAGTGTCGCCTTTGAAATTGCACCACATTCATGCTCTCTACCTTTTGCAGAGCATCACCTTTTCTTTCACCATAGCACTGCATTTGCTTTCAATGTTGCATTTGCATAGTCGCAGAGCGTCCTGTATGTTGCACAAAGTCGCCTTTGCAGGAAAGGGAGGAAAACTGACTTGAAGGCCTAAAAATATTTTTTAATGCTCTTTTTAATAGCTTAGGCTTTCCAATTATGTCTTTCATTTATGTTTTAGGACCAACTAGAGTTACTTTGGGCTTAAAATTAACAAACAACTCAAGCTTTTGTAAAAGTTAGTTGAAATTGAACATTAGGAACTTACTAGACTTTGGATTTGGGCTAAAATTGAATTGAACAAACTCATATTTAAGCTTGGTGCTCTAAAAAGAACTCATCATTGCTTTGAGGCTTAAAATGAACTTGTGCTTTCATTTTCTTGTAATTTTCTTTTGCAATTTGTGTCATTCGAATGTGTATGCACTTCTCTCACGCTTTCTAGTGATCTTGAGAATCAAAAGCATTCTAGTGACATTGGTTGTCTAAAAACTTACCCACACATTTCAAATTTGGGTTTAAAATTAAATAATCATGCTAGTGTGAGAAAGAGACATTGTGTGTGTTCCCTGCTTGCACTTTATGCAAATTGGGCGGTCGAACTACAAGTGTAATCCCTCACTTTTGTTCACCTTTAGAGGGGCTTTCCTAGGAATAACTAGAAGGCGAATCCAACCAGTTTTTCACTCGGGCCGGTATATAATGGATAAGACTAAACTATCAAGTCCTCATGGTATGTAGGCCTTAGTCGTACAGTGTCTTTCAAAACGGGATACTACTGTACAAAGTATAAGAGCCCCTAGTAGGATTGATTAAATCCTTTAGTGGCTTGCTAAATTCTCGCAAGGTGCCATGTCCCTGATTACCTGGACTAAGAACCAATTTGTTTAGAAGAAAAAATCCTTACTATTTGTTGGTGCAAGAACAGTCATTTTGAAGCCGCCCCACATTCGCACTATTCAAAGTAGAAACATAATAAATCCTCAAGGTCTCTGGATCTTTAGGATCTTGAGATTTGGTGGTCTCGAGAAGTGTGTGTTGTGGAGGGGAGCCAGTGTTGTGAAATCTCTAGTTGTTTGCTTTGACTTAGTGTTTGGAGAAATACAAGTGGGGACTCAACAAATATTGTCCTTTCTATCCTAGGGTTGTGCAACTTGTGAGTCAGTTAAATACTTTGCTTGGATCTAAAACTTTGAAACAAAGATTCAACAAGTCATCAAAATTTCAAACCCTTTGGAAAGAGAAAATATCCTTAAAGAGTCTGAGTATTACTGCTTGTTTATCCTTAGAGGCTTCTAAATATTTGGGCCCATATCTCATTTTTTCTTCTCCAAAGTCAACCTAGGAAAACTATGCTTTTGATTCTTTGATTTTCACATAATGGACCTTGTGGAATGAAAAAGAATTGAGACATAGACAATCAGTTTGAAAACTAAGCAAGAAGTGTTGATGTGGTAAAAATAATCCATTTAATCAAGATAAAAAAACAATTGAACCCCACATATGTGTTTGATCTCATGATTTCCCACAAAGTCAAAATACTGAAACCAAGGTCTATCAATTGTCATAAGCGTCTTAGTCCAAAGACTCTCAAGAAACACCTTGTGAAACACTTTACGAAACCAGAGATAGATTGGTATACAACTTTTACAAACATGCTTCAATGGATAATCCAAACTTGTATTCATTCTATTGTTGTCAGAATCCTAGTCTTTTCCAACGTTTTGAGTTTCTCACATAGGGTTGAAAATTTTAGGGGTATAGCATGCTATTCAATACCTTGGTCTTGTAAAAAAAGTTCCTCTAGGTTCATATAGGATCAAACCAACACTTTCAGTTGTCACACCATCAATCAAATCCTATCTCACAAACAACTTTTAGAACCTTGGAAAAATAATTCATGCTAGACTTTTGGTAAATCCTTCAAATCAAAAGAAAAATCACCTTGTTTGGCTAAGTGTGTGTGGATGGATGCTTCCTCATACATTTAGTTAAATTATCAACCTTGTGGAAAAGTTTATTTCAAGATAACATCTAACATCTTGGGATCTATAAGTCCATTATCTAAATCAAACCAAATCCAAACCAAAATCCAAAAATCCTAAAGTCTAGTATTCCTCCAAAGTTCTTAAAATTTCAAACATCCATATCATTTATCCTTCATTTATCACATCACCATCATTTGATCCTTAACATCCTAGATTTTATTTTTTTTCCTAAAGTTTAGACAACCTAAGGAGTTAGAGGTTTACCTCCCATATTCATAAAATTTGATCCTAATTTTATGGTCCAAACAAGATCACACCACAAGAAGATCATGGAGCAAAACAAAGAAACATCCACTTGAAGCGATTTGATCCAAACTACATCAAAATTCAACCCTAGGGAATCTACCATTCCTTCACTCAACCTCACAACAATCACAAGATCTTCAAGAGGGAGGTGGCCAAGTGGAGGATGTCACCAACAACTTTCAAGGGATGACCCAAGACGAAATAATTGAGCTAGTCCAAAATCTTGAAACACACAAGATTGTCAACACAGTTATGAGACTCCCCACACATTACATGTTAGCATTAGAAAAAGAAGGGGCTAAACTCCCTTCCAATTTTGATGTGATCACTATTGTGGAACAACCTCTTGGGAATATGCCACCGGTATCATTCACACCATCCTTCCCAAACATCACCCAACCCATCATACAACCAACATCATCTCATTCTCCAAGTCAACCCATGATTACCAAGGGGAGTTCATTACTCCAAGCTCTCCAAACACATCCCCTTGTAAACAACCAAAACTTGGATGCAAACACAATCTTGGGTATGCCTAACACCATCCCACAAGACCCAAAACATCCATATGTACCACTCATTTTCCATGCTACAAACAATCCTTCCACCTTTTCCACATTACTAGCATACCTTCTTGATACACAAGTCTCTCTCCCCATGATATCACAAGGACACGTGGATCCCTTTGGGAAAGTGGGAACTTTTAATGCATCATCTTCACTTGTGCAAGGGAACACACCACCAGACTTCCCATCATTCCCTCTTTTACATCAACATCCACACCAATCCAAGGTATAGGGCAACCCCCTTTACCCAACATACCAATCCAAAACCAATCAAATCAAATCAATCCACCAATCACAAGTCAAATCAGCATGTCAATTGTGCCAAATCCTCCAAGCATGCCACTGACATTGTAACACCAAGTGGCACCAATCCAAAAATCTCATCCAATCATCACTCAATCTACAACACCCCAAACTCTCTAAAATGTGGTCTCTCAAGGACCTAACACATCAACCATACCATCTACCACTCAAACCCTTGTCCTCACTCAACAAGCACCTCCACAACCACCCAAACAATCTCTCATCACACCATCTCACACCATTCCACCAAGTCCCCCACCTCCACCACCGAATCCAAATATGGAAAATCAATACAATATCACATTGCGAGCAACCCAACAAGCGTATCAAAAGGAACTTCAACAATTCCAAGCTCAACAAGCCACACAAAAAGTTGCCCAAGCACAATCCCAAGCTTTATGGCAACAACAACAAGCCACAAAAGCTACACAAGCCACACAATCCGCTCAACAACCTAAAGCTCAAGCACAAGCCTAATACCAAGTGCAACAAGCCCATGCATAAGCCTTGTTATAACAACAAGCTTATCAACAAGCTTTACAACAATAACAAACACAACAACAAGCAGCTCATCTACAAGCCCAACAACAAACACTGATAACCCAACAACAACTACAGGCATATCAAAAAGTGTTGCTTGCACAACAAAACTTACAACAACCTCCCATGAACACGTAACCAAGTGCCTTGAACACGAACATACAAAACATCCCACCCGTCACCCAAGTAGTCATACCACCCCAAAACACATCATACATCCCACCACTTGATCCACAAAAATGATTTGTTTGCACAAATTAAACTAATCTCACAACAAGTGCTAGACATACAATCAGGAAAGACAACATAATCACAAGGGAATTTTCATGCCTATCCATTTGACAGAAGCATTGTGATGGTTCCATTCCCAAAAGGATTTGAGATACCAAAATTTTACAAATACCGTAGGATTGGCAATCCTAAAGATCACATCAGGGAATTCCATGTACATTGTATGGAAGTTGCATATGACAATTCTTATCTAATGTGACTCTTCCCTAGAAGTTTGGTTGGTCCAACAATGGAATGGTTCTACCGCCTTCCCCCTAGAATTAAAAAGTTTCAAGAAATTGTGGACTTATTCATACAAAATTATTCATTTAACATAGGCGTGGATGTGAGCTTAGAATAATTTTCCAGCCTAAAACAAGCCAAGGGAGAAACATTCACATCCTTCTTGCAACAATGGAAATCCAAGGCCAATAGGAGCAAATGGGCTATACCAGAAGAACAACAAATTGGGACTATCATCTCCAACGTTGAAGGGACCTTGTCCTTTCATTTGAAAATACAATGCATAACAACGTATGACCAATTGATCCCCAAGGTGCTCAACATCGAAAGAGCCCTTATAACATAAGAGGGCACACCCACCTATCAAGAAAATTGACCATAAACAAGTTATAATGACAAACCGTGCATGTGGGCCAAGGACAAAAACATCACCAACGATGGTGTCGTTGACGCCAAAGTTATTATCTATGCCCGAAGGCAAAACACACAACAACAAGCATACTAACAACCGCAAATCAATACCCAAAAAAACCCACAAATCAACCCATCATCACAACAACAACCCAACAATCAAACTGTCAACAACCTAAATGCTCAAGGGGGACCACCCCCAAGGAATAGATATCCCCCTAAAAAAAAATACACACCACTTGGGGAACCAATTGAATATGTCATGCAACCGTTGGTACAAGAAAATCTCATCAAAATCCATGTTTATGAAAATTACCAAGATCCTCAACTTAAACCACCATGGTATAACAAGAAGCACCTTTATAACTTTCATAAAATAAAGGGACAATAAAACAGCCAGCTTGTATGAGACTCCCAAGAATCTAATCTAAGATCTCATTGATGAAAACTATAACCATTGACAAATCCAGTTAGGAATCAAGATCCTAAGATATACACATGAATCCAATGCCGATCACAAAAGGAAACAACAATGATAAAGCAAGAGTTACACCAATGTGAAACATGTCATTGCATCCTTGCATGAATGGGTCACAATTGTTAATATCAAAGGATCTAGAGTTGAGTGTGGATTCACCACATGTAGCGGCATAATTACCATTCCAAGACCTTCACCAACACCCAAAGCACCCACCACATATCCAAAGTCAATCCCTAATGGTTATAATGTCCTAGATCAACTAAAAAGGACCTCCACCCGTATCTCCATCATGTAGTTGCTAAAAATCTCACCCACACATAGGGATATCCTAGAAAAGGCATTAGCTGCATCTTCTGTCCCCACAAATCTTGATGCTAACCAATTCCAAGCTATGGTTGGATATATCACCACACTACATCTCCTCACATTTTCTAAGCATGATCTTCCAACCCAATCATCTCACGACCATGCACTCCATCTTGAAGTCCTAGTCCGCAAGAAAAAAAAGTAAAATGAGTCTTGGTGGATGGAGGTAACGGGTTTGAATATTTGTACTTCCCCTTATAGCTATTAGAGAATTGATTCTCCTATGCAGTGCACCAAGATGGTTCCCAAAAAGGGGACTTAAGGGCCACTTTTTTTTTTGAAATCGTGAAATGCTAACCTTGGACGTGAAATTGAGGATAGTTACACCCAAAATTTTGAGATGGAACAAAAACAAGGATCAAAGTGCTCTGAGTCTACTTTCTAAACTACTAATTTATTTTGGAAATGGTTGAGATTAAGGGGTTCAAAAGAGGGATGTACGTAAATTGGGCTTGTTTTGTCAAAAACGCAGTCGATAGCAACTCTTTAAAATGAAATGGTGCTAACGGTGAAATTTTTGCGATTTTTAAAATCGCTATGGTCGGGTTAGCTATCAGCATCTAGTTGGTGTGCAATTTTCTCCATAATTTTAATGAATATTTCCATTTTTACTACACTTCTAAGGCACTCGGTGCTAGAATTTTACCGTAATTCCCTACAAATCTTTGGAAACAATTGGATTTTTTTCTTTTCTTTTTAAATTTGTAGAATGGAGTCTATAGATTCTAAACTCAGAATT
This sequence comes from Sequoia sempervirens, assembly GCA_007258455.2. Classification (NCBI taxonomy): domain Eukaryota; kingdom Viridiplantae; phylum Streptophyta; class Pinopsida; order Cupressales; family Cupressaceae; genus Sequoia; species Sequoia sempervirens. The sequence goes on along the minus strand of VDFB02148943.1, from coordinate 16,532 downwards.
TATATTTGAAATTTTGATGAATGGTTAATTTATAACAAAAAAAACAATAAACACTGCTTTTTGGAAAAAAACAGACATACAAACAAAAGAAATTATGGATGAAAAGCTTAACATTGTCGAAAAGTGAAAAAAATTACATCGTTGGATAGCTAAGAGAGAACCTAACATTACCCATGTTTTCAATTTTGTCAATATTGAACTAGATGCAATCTTGATGGTGAGCATAGACCCAATTATGTGAAAAATTATAGAATTTGCAAAAACACATCTCTAGCCTTGTTGGGAATGCCTCCAAGCCTTTGGGTTGGTATTCCAAGGAAAATAATTTCACTTTTTCTTTGTTTTTAATGTGAAATAACGAGTGCTGCTATAACATGTGTAATGTGAGCGATTTTAAAAAATCATAAGTGGCCGTAAAATTGGTACCCAACTTCATCCACCCACCAGATATCATCAAGAAAGGAAAAGGTATCACTATCAGGGCTTATGATGATCAAGAACGAGTGTCTTAAGGCACCATTCAACTCCCTATCCAAGTAGGGCCAACAATCATGGAGACTACATACCAAGTCCTTGATCTCGAACTCTCATACAATATCCTCTTAGGGTGCCCATGGATCCATGGGATGCAAGCTGTTGCATCCACGTTCCATCAATGTGTCAAATTCCTTTATCAGAATCAAGATCACAATCCATGGTGATCCTGAACCATTCTATTATTGCAAAAATTTGGAGGCCAAGTATTATAAGATCCTCCAAGTACCAAAGAATGATGAGGGACCCACATCCCCTAATGTTAACCCATCCACCTTAGCCTCCACTTTTGAGACAAAGACACCTTCCATTCTGAACATCCTAGAGGTTAAGGTTACTATCCAAGATCATGGATGTGGCGACTATAAAATGAAAAAGAGTGCCTTTGTGATAAGAGAGTTACCTCAATCTCCTAGATCTCATGGGAAACCACAACCAATTGACACATCTTAGACCTTCAAAGCAGAGGCTACCACCTTCAAAAAGTTGGGAGACCTAAGCAAAGAGATGGTAGATGAAAAAGATGTATCAAGCCTATTATAGCAATATGAAAGGCCCGTGTTAGATCTCCCCATGGAAGAAAGCAACAAAGGTCTTCAATTAATGTTTAATTGGGGCTATAACAAAAATGAAAAGCTCAGTAAAAATGACAATGGCCTGTTAGAACCCATCATTCCTAAGAAGCGCCTAAAGAATCTTGGCCTTGGATGCACCCCTAGAAAGATAACCATTCTTGGAAAAGGTACCCTTGTTAAAAAAATCAAAGTTCCTCCTCACTTACTGATATCCACAGGTCTACCTTTAGATAAATATACATTTGATATAACCAATGTATGTGACAAGGATCCCATCTCTGATTTACCCATGTTATTTGATGACTCCTCCATTTTTATGATCACCACCATTTCTTATGAGTCAGATACCCAAGCCACCAACCTAAAACTTGTTTACCCCCAACTCATTGATTGCGACCAACAAGGACCATCAATCTTAGACACATTCGAAAACAATGAGGCTCTCTCAGAATTCATGGGAATAAGGGATACTCTACCATATGGAGATCACAAAGAAAGGTTTGATATTGATCTGGACACATATGCGTACTATGGGGAAATGATTGAATCTCTTAGTCACAAAATTGAAAATCTAAGAGTAACATCTAGGTCTTTATGTGAAAACCACACTGTGGCACTTTCTGACCTGAAAATAGTAAAAAGAAATGATGTATTCAATGGTGAAAACCTCTTTGAGGTACTAAAGGATGAGGGATTCAATCTTCCCCTTAGTACCATCCATTAGGAAAAATCATTAGTACTGGAAAAAAATGGGACCTAGTCAATCTAGGAACTGAAGAAACACCACATCACTTTCTATGCAAGAACAAGTCATTTTTGACTGAGGAACAAAAAATTCTAGCTGCATTTCTGAAAGAAAGGAAAGTAAATTTTGTGTGGATCTATGCCGACATGCCAAGCCTTGATCCAGAGGTAGTGGTTCACCATCTAGTAGTCTATCTAGAGGGGAAACCAGGAAGACAAAAATTGAGAAAGATGCACCCATAGATCGCATTGTTGGTAAAACTTGAGTTGCAAAAACTTCTTGATGCTGGCTTCATACGACCTATTGATTATCGCAAATGGGTTTCCAACCTTGTACTAGTTTCTAAGCCCATTGGGGGCATCCAAATATCTAATAAATTTAGGGATCTAAACAAAGCATGCCTTAAGGATTATTTTCCTCTTCCCAACATAGAAATGATTGTAGATCTAACGGCAGGGCACGAAATGCTATCATTGATGGGCGGTTTTTCAGGATATAATCATATTATGATAGCAAAGGACAATCAACATAAGACAACCTTCACCTATCCCTAGGGCACATATTGTTGGAACATGATTCCATTTGGGTTAAAGAATGTTGGTGCCACATACCAAAGGGCTATGACTTTTATTTTTCATGACATGATCGAAAAATTTGTAGAAGACTATGTGGATGACATACTAGCCAAATCAAGGAAGCGTCGGGACCACATAACAAAACTAAGCTCTATTTTTGACAGGATGGAATAATATAAAGTACAACTCAATCCTAAGAAATGTGTCTTTGGCGTGCAATCAGGAAAACTTCTAGGGTATATTGTATCAATGAGGGTAATTGAGATAGACCCTGCAAAATTCAAAGCAATTCTTGAAATGGAAGCGCCACGAACATTGAAATAGTTAAGGGGCTTACAGGGAAGGCTCCAAGATATTCGTAGATTCATAGAATAGTTAGCAGATAAAGTTGTCCCCTAATCTCATCTACTCCACAAGGGGGTAACATACAAGTGGGATGAGAAATGAGATCAGACATTCAATAAAATCAAGGAATACTTGCTAACACTCTAGTCCTCATGCCACCAATCCAGAACAAACCATTAATCATGTACATATCAATGATAGCAGCAACCCTTGGTGCTCTCCTAGCTCAGCATGATGAAGCTAAGAAAGAGAGAGCCATTTACTATATCAGTAGAACCATGGTGGGACACAAGCTAAATTACACATTCATTAAGAAGGCTTGCCTTGTGGTAGTGTTTTCCTCACAAAAATTTAGGCACTACATGTTGGATCATTAGATAAAACTCATCACCAAGATAGACCCCCTCAAGTATATACTTTCTAAGGCAACACTTACAGGGAAAATGGCTAAGTGGGTCATGATATTGACAGAGTATCACACTGAGTATGTATAATAGAAAGCTATCAAGGGACACGTAATCACAGATCAATTGGCGGAAGCACCTATATATTCATAGAACCCTAGTATTAAAGTTTCTAGATGAGTCCATTTTCAATCTTAGTGCAACAAATCATTGGAAAGTATACTTCGATGGGTCGTACAGTCAACATGGTTCAGGAGCAGGAGTCTTCTTCATCACACCACAAGGAGATTGCATCCCAAAGTCATATAAGCTATCTTTTTCATGCACCAATAATATTGCTGAGTACGAGACTCTAGGCATAGGGCTCCAAATTGCAGTACAGTGGAAAATCATGGCACTTAAGGTTTATGGAGACTCACAGTTAATTATCAACCAGGTCAATGATGAATATCAAACAAAGGATGACAAGCTTATCTCATACAAGAAACTATTGGAAGATCTCAAGGAATTCTTCATCGACATCACATTTGAGCAAATGCCAAGGGAAAACAACAGAGCAACTGACACTATAGCAACAATCAAATCATTACTAGATATCCCACGCAACGTCCCTAAGCATGAATTCTTGGTTGAGCAGCTTCTCATACCAGCTTTCGAGGTACCAAATTCTAAGTTTGTGTGTGAAATCATTGGTCCCGATGACCCTGGGTACCATGACATATACACCTACCTGAAAATAGGAGTCCTCCCCGCTAACATCACCCCAAACCTTAAGAGAACCCTTATCAAAAATTTATCTTGTTTTGTCATCTTAGGTGATACCCTCTACCGTAGAAGTATTAAAGGAACCCTCTTATGATGCCTTAACCTTGAGTAAGCTTTGACTGCTTTAACTGAGGCTCACGATGGTATTTGTGGTTTGCATTCTAGTGGTATGACCTTGGCCAAGAAACTACTGAGGACTAGGTACTACTAGCCTATGATGGAGAGGGAAGCTCACGACTATGTCCAAAAATGTTTACAATTTCAACAGCATGTGGACCTCATTCATGCACCAGTTTAGGAGCTCCAACCACTTATAACACCTTGGCCCTTTTCACAATGGGGGCTCGATCTCATTGGAAAAATCACTCCCACCTCATCTAATGGAAACAAGTTCATTATTACCGCAACAAAGTACTTCACAAAGTGGGTAGAATCCATCCCAATGACCTACATCATAGGGAAGTAGATTTCCAAATTCATCTTGAACTACCTCATCTGTCGTTACGATGTTCCACAAGCCCTTATCTTAGATAATGAAACACCCTTCAAAAACTAGGATTTCCATGAGCTATGCCATAAATTCAATATCCAACATTGCTTCTCCACTCCATACTACCCCCAGGGTAATGGCCAAGTTGAGGCTACAAATAAAACCATCTTGAAAATCCTAAAGAAAACAGTCAATGAAGCTGATTGTGACTGACACCTACAGTTGAACCCTACCCTATGGGCCTACCGAATGAGTATCTACATTCCTATAGATGCAACACCCTATCCCTAGTCTATGGATCAAAATCCATCCTTCTTATTGAGATTTAGCTCCCATCCTTAAGGATATCATTGCAGAATCTCATTATTGATGAAGAATATCGGGTGTCATGGTTGAACAAGCTAGAACTACTAGATGAGTGGCATATGGATGCTTTGAACCACCTACAGGTCTATCAGAATCATCTCAAAAGGAGTTATAATAAGAAGATCAAGAGTCGGTGATTTTAAGTTGGAGAGCTCGTGTTTAAAGAAAATCAGAAGAATGTACCAAATCTAGAAAGCAAGGGAAAATTTGAACCCAATTGGTCGGGACCCTTTTTCATCACAACAAGTTACAAATCAAGAGCATATCAGCTATCCACACCCGAAGGTGAACCTCTGTAGTATCCCATCAACAACTCCCATCTCAAAAAGTTTTATGCTTAAGCTTGCAAGGCATAAACCAAAAATACAAAAAATTAAAAAATCCAAAAAAATCAAAAAAAGGATTGAAAACAGTAAAGAAAAAAAATTGTCCTCTAGTGAAAACCACTTCGGTGGTGCTTTGGGAAAGTACCTTGGTGGAAACCTAACAAACAAGTGCCTTGTGTAAATAAGCACTTTCCATCCACCATTGATTCATTGGCTTGTCCTACATCACCTACCATCACTTTCCATCACATTCACCCATCACATTCCACTGATCCTTCCATCACCCATTCACGTCTACATCATATCTTGATCCCTTGTTTGTATCATGTTCCATCTTAGAACTACTTGGCACATTTCTAAGGCTGGTTTGTCTTGCCTATATCAAAGTAGTTTATTGCATTACGCTAGGGGCATGTTCTTATACCTACATTGGATCAGATTCGTGTATATTCTTGAAATCTTCCTTATAATAAAAAAATCCAAAAAAATCATAAAAACCAAAAAATCCAAAAACATTCATAAAACCAGAAAGCCCAAAAAATCCAAAACATGTCAAAAATCCAAAAAATAGGTCGAAAATACAAAAATCCAAAAATAGAGTCGTCATGTTAAATTACGAGGCTTCTGTGTGTATAATGCAGACAAGATTGATTTTCGATCAACCCCTGAGGCCCCTAGGTTAAGTCCTTTGGGTGTCCATCATAATAAACTAGCAATCTACATGTTCATATCTCATCAATAAATGAGTTTGTGTTAGTCGAACTACGTGGTCTCTACGTGTATAACATATAGGAAAGGATAATATTTGATAAGCCCTCGAGGCCCCTATGATAGGTTCTTAGGTTAGGTTCTTTTGTCAAAACTTCTAGTAAAACACCAAAAACATCGAAAAATTGGAAAATCAAACATTTGTAAACATCTCAAAAATACCAAAATATCAAACATTTCCAAAAATACCAAAAACATTCAAAATGGAAAAATCATCCATCCCAATTCAATGTTCACCCACAATAAACATCCACTCATAATAAATGATCGCCATCTTCAACCTTGGCAAAACAATCGTAAAACAACAAGTATAGCTAATTAAAGTGAAAACTCATCAAGGTTCAAGTTTAGTCAATAGGTAAACAAGGTTACGCTTCTGTGAGAATAATATCCCATCATCCTCGTTAGTGTTCAAAATCATCTAATAACACTATTTTAGATGGTTCTCTCATTAATGAACATCAACATCGAAATCATCAGAGATTAGTCTTGGCTAGAAGCTATGAAGAACATTGGCGCTGTTTGTGTAATTTTGATCTTTCTTTTGATTTATTTGATTGCATCTCCATTTCACGACTACATGATGTCTAATCTAAAAAGATTTAGAGAGAAAAGAATGGGGCATTTATCATTATCTTTTTTTTGTTGTGCTTGTTGGATATTCTTGTAATATAACCTTGGTCATGCAAATTTTGTTCTGTGTGTAGGGAGGATGTTTTTGATACCTTGTTGACTATTACATTGGGAGGTTTTTCCTTTCTATGTTTTGGTTTGAGATGTTTGAAATCTCTGAAGTACACTCTAACAAGGTTTCGTATGCCGGGTGTGAACAAGAATACTCCTATCTTTTTGCTGAGTCAAAGTCCATCTCACTAGACACAACACCATCCTGGTTGTTTGTACCTTAATGCATCATATCTATGTGTGTTATCAAACATAAGGAAAGTTATGCTCTTTACATCCCCAATCCCTAGATAAGAAACAAATCATCATCATTCATCATCATATCTAATAAAGTCTTGACGACTCATGGAATTGTTGGACTTCTGCATCATCTTGGACTCAAGGGTTGATCCCTCTTATTCTTCTTATTCTACTATCTTTACTAACATTTCTATCCAAGTATCAAATTTGTGAGATATATCAAAATATACATGAGGCTACCCATGATCGATGACTATCTATACATCATCAAATTTTTCTACATCAAGCATTCGAGCTTTCTAGTCCTCTTTAAGTTGAACTGATCCTGAATCTTTATCATGAGCTTGACCTAAAATCAAAACTTTTGTTTGATCTCTTGAGGGGGTAGTGTACCAGCACAATTCTTTCCGCTGGGGCAACAATGGGGCATCTGAAAAAATTAGGAAATTTTTGAATTTCAATCTTGGCAACATCAGTCTTTGAACCAACGCAACTAGTACACTGCTTCAAAGAGGGGAAAAATGTAGACATGAAAATTGACATTATGTATCTAAACCTAATCAATTGACAATCAATTCTTTTATTAATCAAATAAAGGAGTTTATTAGATTAATTCACTAATGTCCATCATGTTTAATTAAATCCCCAAAGTCTTCTTATTTGATTAACTAAATCAAATATCATAAATTCACTAACCCACTCAAAGTTAATTAAATTTTGAATTAATTAACTTTAATCACTGTAGAATGCTTTGCCTAGACCTACTCAAACATGAACAAACAACCAAACATTAGTCCATAAACAAGTATAAACAAGCATTCCCCATGAAATTCATTCAAGCACAAGAACATGAAATCAAAGTAAAGTAATGAAATAAACTACTAATGAAATTCTATTCTAAATGCTCAAACCAGCATCCCATGGGGGAATTGGTGCTTCTTTGATGTGGAAAGAAGCCTTTTCCCAATTCCTTGATAAGCTTGATGATAGATGCATGATTCTTGATGCAAAATTCCAATAACCTAGCAATGGATAATGAATTCTATGCTAGCTTGGATGAAAATATGGATGAAAATTGTGGATAATGAACTTGCATAAAAATTTGGATGATTATGGATCCCAAATCAATAGAGAAGGCCTCATTTATAATGAATAAGGATTGAAGATTGAAGAACGAGATGAATGTGGGATTAAATAGTTGGCAATTAATGGCATTGTGCCTGGTCAACATGCTAATGAAGGAGAGGAGCACATTTTGAACAATGTGCACAAGTTAAAATGCATGTAGGTGAAATTTGAATTTGAAGAGGTGACTTGTGTAAGAGGGGACGTAAGAGGAATTAATGCCAAGTTGGCTCAAGGAGAGGATATGTAAGAGATTTTAATGCCAAGTTGGAAGACAAAAGTCCTTTGGGAGGGAGAATTCAAATAAGTGGAATATTCCAAGAATATGCCATATTTGAATGAAAATAGGGGGAATTAGTAAATCAAATAAATTGATTTACATGTGCAACTTGCAAAAGCTAGAGGAATGGAGGATTCTAGTGTTAGGAGTTAATTAATTTAGGATTAACTAACTTAGATGAAATTAGTTGATTGTGACATTTAATTTAAATGCTTTGAATTTATTTAAATCAAATGAGAGGATATTGGAACATTAGTAATTTAATTAAATAAATTTGATTTATTCAATTAAATGAAGAACATTAGGATAAAGTTGATTTATTTAATCAAAGAGAGAACATTAGGATTTAATTAAATAAAGTTGATTTATTTAATTAAAGGAGGAATTTTGATGAATTAATTAAATAAAGATTATTCAATTAATTGGTTAGTAAAGAAATGATCAAGGAAGAATCAAAGTTAGTTAATCAGAATCAAATGCATGATGTCAATCAAGATATTTTGAGTGTCTACATTTTGCCCCTCTTTGAAGCAATGTACTTGTTGCATTGTTTCAAAGAATAACCTTGTTGAGATTAAAGTTCGATTTTATTTTTATTTTTTCGGATTCCCCAACGGAAAGTATATTGGTACACTACGCCCTCAAAAGATCAAGCAAAAATTTCAATTTGAGGGTCGATCTCGTGAAAAAGAGGTTCAAGATGGATGTATGGATGGTTATGTAATGAGATGCTTAGACTAACAGATCTATATTATGCTCTAAATGATAATGAAAAATGGATGATGTGATATACAGTGAGTATGTGGATGGATGCTTTGTGCTATGAATATGAGATTTATTAGATGCTTAAAATAACAAATCTATATTATGATGCGATGATGAAATTCAATACATGTGAAATGATCGATGTTTTCTATTATGTATGATATGAATGACACAAAGATGATATCGGGTTGCCTTGTGGATGCGGATGGATGCACTCTAGTGATGTTTCGGTTGGATCACATGATACCATGTTAGCGTGAAGAGAAGAAAGAAGAAATGAGATGATGAAAAGAGGATCCAACAAGTCCATGATCTGCCAAAACCTTATTAGATATGACGATGAATGACGATGATGTATTGCTTATCAGGGATTGGGATTTTAAAAGAGCTTACTTACCTTATGTTTGATAACACACATAGGCATGATGCATCAGGTATAATGAGCCAAGATGGTGTTGTACTTACTGTGATGGACTTTGACTTGACAATTAGATAGGAGTATCGTTGTTCACACTTGGCATACAAAACCATATTTATAATACAATTCAAATATTTTAAACATATCAGACCAAAACATAGAAAGACAAGTTTTCCTATGTTGTCAACAAGGGACCTAAAACACCCCCCCTACAAACCAAAAAAAGTAAGCATGACCAAGGTTATATTACAAGAATATCCAACAAGCACAACAGACAAAATATAATGATCAATGCCCCATTCCTTTCTCTCTAAATTGTTTTGATTAGACATCATCGAGAGGTCATTGGAATGAGTGCAATAAGACAAGTCAAAAAAAGAAAGATCAAGTAAACAAACAAGCTAATGTTCTTCATACCTCTAGCCAAGAATAAACTATGGTGATGCCTGATGTTGATGTCCATTGTAGGAAGGATGCATCCTAGGACATGATGTTATCAGATGATTTGGGAAAAACTGGATGATGGGTTATTAGTACTAAGGGTTTACCAACTTGCTTACCTATTGACCTAGACTTGAGACCCTGATGTTTGAGTTTTGATTTGCTAGACTTGTTGCCATTTGTCCTACCAAAGGTTGGGGATGACGATGATTTATTATGAATGGATGTTTATTTCAGGTGATCATGAGATGGGGTGGATGGATTTTTTCAAATATTTGGATGTTTTTGATGTTTTGAAATGTTTTGAGGCTATTTTTGGTATTTTCAAGATGTTTTACAAATGTTTTGATTTTTAAATTTACCAATGTTTTGTGTTTTATGAGATTTTGAACAAGAACCTAACCTAAAGACCTATCCTAGGGGCCTCAAGGGTTGATCAACATTAGCTTTTCCTAAGACATACATGGCAAAACCACGAGTTCGACCACACAAACTCATTTCATTTGGAGCAGAGGCAACAAATGGACTACTCAGCTTTATTATGATGAACCCTAAAGGATCACCCAGTGCCCCAGGACACACAACAATGGCCTGCCCTACGCTTAGAGCCCGACCCATAGTTTGACAACAAGATGACTTATTTTTGAATCTTTTTCTTGACTTTTGAATCTGCTGGATTTCCGGATGGATGCTCTTTCTGAATGGGTTTCTTTCGGGATGGTAAATTTTATGAATGTTTTTGGACTTTTTGTATTTTAAGGAAGAATTCAAGAATATACACGAATCTAATCCAATGTAGGTATAAGAACACGCCCCCAACATGGTGCAATAGACTACTCTGATATAGGTAGGACAAACTAACCTTAGGAATGGGCCAAGTAGTACTAGGAGGAACCATGATACGAACATAGGATCAAGCTATGATGCAGACGTGGATGGGTGATGGATGGAGATATGGAATGCAATGATGCACATGCAATGTTTAAGAGATCGCTATGATGGAAAGTTCTTATTTACAAGGCCTTTGTTTTCCGTTTTCACTATGTAATTTTCCTAAAGTGCCACCGGCGGTATTCACTAGGAGGATGATTTTTTTTTTTCTTTACTTTTTTCAATCCTTTTTTTGAATTTTTTTTGGATTTTTATTTTTTTAATTTTTTTTGTATTTTTCTGGATTTATACCTTGCAAGTTTAGGTATAAACTTTTTGAGATGGGAACTGTTGATGGGCTCCTGTAGAGGTTCACCTTTTGGTGTTGACAACTGATATGCTCCTAATTTATAGCTCACTATGATGACAAAGGGTCCCAACCAATTGGGTTCAAATTTTCCCTTGTTATTTGGATTTGGTACATTTTTTGATTCTCCTTCAATACGGGCTCTCCAACTTGAAAGGTATGACTCCTGATCTTCTTGTTGTAGCTTCGCTTGAGATGGTTTTGGTAGACTTGCAAATGATTCAGAGCATCTATGCGCCACTCATCCAGTAGTTCCAACTCGTTCAACCGTGACACCCGATATTCTTCATCAACGATGAGATTCTGCAATGATATTCTTAAGTATGGGAGCTCAATCTCAATGGGGAGTATGGATTTTCATTTGTAGACTGGTCAAGGAGAATGGGGTTGCACCTATAGGTGTACGAATAATCATTCAGTAAGCCCAGAGGGTGAGGTTCAATTGTAGGTGTCAGTCATGACCAGCCTCATTGATTGTTTTCTTTAGGCTTTTCAAGATGGTCTTATTGGTAGCCTCAACTTGGCCATTTCCTTGGGGGTAGTATGGAGTAGAAAAGCGATGTTGGATATTGAACTTTTGGCATAGGTCTCGAACATCCTAGTTTTCAGTCCTACATTCAGATGGGCTTTTGAGGGGACATAGAAGCAAGAAATTAGGTAGTTTAGGATGAACTTGGAAATATGCTTTCCTATAATATAGGTCATGGGAATTTCCTCTACCCACTTTTTGAAGTACTCGGTGGCGGTGATAATGAAATTATGTCCACCAGATGAGGTGGGAGTTATTTTACCAATGAGATTGAGCCCCCATTGTGAAAAGGGCCAAGGTGTAACGATTGGGTGGAGCTCCTGAGCTGATGCATGGATGAGATCCCCATGCTATTGACACTGCACACATCTTAAGACATAGTCGTGAGCTTCCTTCTCCATTGTAGGCCAATAGTACCCAGTCCTCAGCAGTTTCTTGGCCAAGGTCATACCACTCGAATATGACCCACAAATGCCATTGTGTACCTTAGTTAAAGCAATCACAGCTTCCCCAGGATTAAGGCATCATAATAGGGATCCCTCGATACTCCTATGGTATAGGATGTCTCCTAAGATGACAAAACAAGATGACTTCTTGACAAATTTCTTTTAAGGTTTAGGGTGATATCAGCGGGGAGGACTCCTATTCTCAAGTAGGTGTAGATGTCATGATACCAAGGGTCACTTGGACCAACAATTTCACACACGAATTCAGACTCTGGTACCTCGAATTTTGGTACAAGAAGCTACTCTACTAGGAATTCTTCCTTAGGGATGTTGCATGGAATATCCAGTAGCGATCCAATTGTTTCCATAGCATCTGTTGCCCTATTTTTTTCCCTTGGTATTTGCTCAAATGTGATGTCAATGAAGAATTCTTTGAGGCTTTCCACCAATTTCTTGTACGGAGTCAACTTGTTGTCTTTCATTTGGTATTCATCATTTACCTAATTAATGATTAGTTGTGAATCTCTATAGAATTTGAGTGCCATGATATGCCATTGTACTACTATTCTAAGTCCTGTAACAAGAGCCTCATATTCCACAATGTTATTTGTGCAAGGAAAAGACAACTTGTATGAATTTGGTATGTAATCTCCTTGTGGTGTAATGAAGAAGACCCCAACTCCTGCCCATGTTGTGTGTAAGATCCATCAAAATACATTTTCTAGTGATTTTTTATGCTTTATGTTAAAGATGGTCTCATCAAGGAACTCTAATACAAGTGGATTTTTTGAATATATCAGTGCTTCTGTCAGTTGATCTACAATTACTTGTGGAACTTTAATGGTATTTTTCTCTACATACTCAATGTTGTGTTTTGTCAGGATCATAACCCATTTAGTTGTTCACCCTATGAGTGTTGCTTTAGAAAGTAGATACTTGAGAAGATTTATCTTGGCAATGAGTTTTACCTGATGTGCTAGCATATAGTGTTTGAATTTATGTGAGACAAACATGACTACTTGGAAAGTTTTCTCAATGGATGTATAATTCAGCTCATGTCCTACCATGGTTCTATTGATATATTAAATAGATCTCTCCTTCCTATTTTCACCATGTTGTGCTAAGAGAGAACCAAGGGCTGTTGTTGTTGTTGATATATACAGGATCAAGGGCTTGCCTGGAATTGGTGGCTTGAGAACTGGTGGTGTGAGCAAGTACTCCTTGATTTTATTAAACCCCTGGTCACATTTCTCATCCGGATCTGATCCTGAATCCTGATCCGATCGTCCGATCTGACCGATGTCCTGATCCTCATAGATATAATGTACCTAAGAACTTGCCTGATTGTACACCAAAGACACACTTTTCTGGATTGAGCCTAACCTTGTATTCTTCTAGCCTATTGAAGATGGAGCTTAGTGTCGCTATGGGATCCTGACGCTTCTTTGATTTGGCCAATATGTTATCCACATAGTCTTCCACAATTTTTTGAATCATGTCATGGAAGATTAGCATCATAACTCTTTGATAGGTAGCTCCTTCATTTTTATCCCAAATGACATCATGTTCTAGTAATAAGTCCCCCATGGACAGGTGAAAGTTGTTTTGTGTTGATCATATTTGGCTATCATTATCTAATTGTACCCTGAGAACTAATCCATTAATGACAACATTTCATGTCCTGTTGTTTGATCCACAATCATGTTGATATTGGGAAGAGGGAAGTCATCCTTCGGACATGCTTTGTTAAGGTCTTTGAAATATGTGTAGATATGGATGCCCCCAATGGGTTTAGAGACAGGTACAGGATTTGAAATCCATTCTAGATACTCAATTGGCCATATGAATCCGACGTCAAGGAGCTTCTATAATTCAAGTTTGACCAGTAATGCTATTTGTGGATGCATCTTTCTCAATTTTTGTTTAACTGGTTTTGCTTTTAGATAGATAGCTAGATGGTGAACCACAACTTCTAGATCAAGACTAGGCATGTTGACATAGGTCCATGCAAATTTTACCTTTCTTTCCCTTAGAAATGCAACTAGGATTTCTTGTTCTTCTATCAAAAGTGATTTTGCATGGAATGTGATATGTGGTGTTTCCTCAGTCCCTAGATTGGCCGGATTGCATTTTTCTACCAAGACTGTTGACTTCTCTTGATGAATAGCACTAAGGGGAAGATTGAATCCCTCATCCTCTGGCACCTCATAGAGGTTTTCACCATTGGATGCATCATTTTTTTAACTATTTTCAGATCAGAGAGTGTCAGAGTGTGGTTTTCACTCAAAGACCTATATATTATTCTTAAATTTTTACTTTTGTGATTGAGGGATTCAATCGTTTCCACATAATATGCATGTGCATCTAGTTCAATGTCAAAACCAACTTTGTGATCTCCACATGGTAGAGTATCCCACAATCCCATGAATTATGAGAGACCCTCATCATTTTCGAACGTATCCAAAATTGGTGGTTCTCATTGGTCATATTTGATGAGTTGGGGATAGACTAACTTTAGCTCATGGTTTGGGTTGTTTGACTGAAAAGATAGGGTACTAATCATGAAGAGGGAGGAATCTTCAAATAACATTGGTAGGTTAGTTACGGGGTCTTTGTCACACACATCGATTATATCAAAGGTATAGTTGTCTAAGGGAAAACCTATGGATAATGGTAACTGAGGAGGAGCTTTGACTTTTCTAATTGGGCCACCTTGGCCAAGTATGGTTATTTTCAGAGGAGTACATCCAAGGCCAAGATTCTTTATTCTCTTCTAAGAAATTATAGGTTCTAACAGGCCATTTCCAAGCTTTTCATTTTTGTTATAGCCCCATCCTTGCATTAATTGCAGTCCTTTGTTGTTATTGTCCATGGGAAGATCAGGTACGGGCCTTTCATCTTGATACAATAAGCTTGATATATCCCTTTCATCTACCACTTCCTGAATTAGGTACCCCCACCTCTTGAATTTGGAAGGGTCTGCTTTGAAGGTTTGGGTCGATGTGTCAATTGGTTGAGGTTTTCCATGAGATCAAGGAGATTGAGGTAACTCTCTTATTACAAAGGCACTCTTTTTCATTTTGTAATCCCCACACCCATTGTCTTGGATAATGACTTTAATATCAAAGATGTCAGAAATGGTGGTTGTCTTTGTCTCAAAAGTGGAGGCGAGGGTAGATGGGTCTATGTATGGAGTCGTAGGGCCTTCATCATTCTTTGGGACTTGAGGGATCTTGTAGTACTTGGCTTCCAGATTCTTGCAATAATAAAATGGCTTAGGATCACCATGGATTGTTACCTCTTGATTTTGATAGGGAAACTTGACACATTGATGGAAGGTGGATGCAATAGCTTGCATCCCATGGATCCATGGACACCCCAGGAGGATATTGTAAGATAGTTCTAGATCAAGAACTTGGCATGTAGTTTCCAAGATGGCTGGTCCTACTTGAATAGGGAGTTGAATAGTGCCTTGAGACACTCTTTCTTGATCATCATATGCCCTGATTGTAATACCTTTACCCTTTTCAATGCCGTCCTTGGAGAATCCCATATTCTTTATTATCTTGAGGGTACAAATATTTATACTTGCACCTCCATCCACCAATACTCTTTTGACTTTATTCTTATGGACCAAGACTTCGAGATGTAGTGCGCGGTTATGAGATGGTTGAGTTGGGAGATCCTATTTAGAGAATGTTAGGAGATGTGGTGTGGTGATGTGTCCAACCATAGCTTGGAACTAGTCTGCATCAAGATCTATTGGGATAGAGGATGTGGCTATTGCTTCTTCTAGGATTTTTCTGTGAGCAGGTGAGATTTTCAGCAACTCCATGATGGAGATTTGGGCGGGGTTTTTTTTAGCTAGTCTAAGACACTGTAACCATTGGGAAATTTTTTTAGATTAGAGGTCAATGCCTTGGGTGGTTGTGATGGCCCAAGAATGGTAACTCTACCACTACATGTGGTGACTCCACAGTCAGCTCTAGCTCCTTTGACATTGACAATAGTGACTCATTCATCTAAGGACACAATCACATGATCGTAAACACAGTTTACATTGTTGTACTTTTCCTTTTAATTGTTGTTACCTTTGTTGTGATTTGGCATTGGATTCATGTATATCTTAAGGTCCTGATTTCCCATGGGTTCTTCAACGTTTATGGTTCTATCATTGATAAGGTCTTGGATCAAGTTTTTTAGTCTCATGCAACTGGCCATCGTGTGCCCCTTGATTTTATGGAAATCACAAAGGTGATTCTAGTTATACCATGGTGGTTTCACTTGGGGCTCTTGATAATTCTCATAAGTGGGGATTTTGATGTGATTCTTGTTTACTAACTTCTTCATGACAAATTTGATTGATTCCCCAAGGGCTATGTACTTCCGTTTGGGGGGGTATTTATTTTGTAGGGTTGGTCCCCCTTGATTATTTAGATTGTTGACTTGATTATTGGGTGGTTGTTGTGATATC
>VDFB02148942.1:0-31046 GCA_007258455.2 Sequoia sempervirens | reverse complement strand
GTAATAGGTAAAGTAATTATCCCAAGTGGTTGCTTTGTTGTATTGTCAAATCCTTGAATGCATACAAAATCAGGTATTATTTGTGACTTGTCAACGCATAATTGATCAAGGAAATTCACACTACACACATTAAGAGTAGAAACATTATCAATGAGGGTTAATTTGATACCTGTGTGATTGAATTGAGAAATTATCATAAAGGCTTCAATTTGTTTGTGAAACTCTAAAGGAGGGATCTCATGTTGATGAAAAGTAATAGCAAGATTATTTTCATTCATTTTATAGACTAGAGCTGCCACATGATTTGAAGTGGTACTAGGAGGGACTGCAATTTGTTTTAAGGCTATTTGAAGAATGTTGTGATAATTAGGTGAGTTTTGAAGTAAATCCCAAAGGGAAATCTTGACAAGAGTATTCTTTAATTTTTCAACAAGATCATACTACTTTGTGTGTGGGTGGAAGTGAGGAGCATTAGGAAGATTGGGTAAAGGTAAAGATGGCAGGGTTGGTTGTAGGTTGTTTCATGTATTATATGTATGAGCAACAGTAACATTACTTGATTGTTGCATCATATTGGTTTTAGGTGGGTAAAGAGCATACTAAGGTTGGTTAGAGGGATGAAGTTTATGCGAGGGTGAGTAAAGAATAAGTTGAGGTTGAATGACATTAACATCCTTGGTTTTAAATTTCTTGCAACAAACCTTAGGGGGTGATTTGAGTGAGATGAAGTCTTGAAGGGAATCATCTAACAAGTCCAAATCATCACCACTAAAAGGTTTGAGGGGTGAGTTATTGTCAATTGGTTTAAGGTGTTCAAGAGAAGCATTAGAGGTGTTAATGTTTGTTATCATGATTTTGTCACAACAAACCTTAGTTGATGATTTATGCAAGATGAAGTCTTGAAGGGATTCATCTAACAAAGAAAAGTCTTCACAAGAAAATTTTTTGACAGAGACTTTATCGTTAAGAATTTTATGTTTCTCATTGCAAGCATTAGATGATGAAGTGAGTGAGAGGAAGTCCTAAAGAATTTCATCTAACTTGTCAACATCATCACTACTAAGAGGCTTGGATGAGATGTTATTTCTAATTTGAATCATTTGTTTGAAGGGTTGGTTTAATGTTTCAATTTTTTATGTTTTTATGTGTCGATGAATCTAATCTAAAAGAACTAGGAATGAATACTAAAAAGGGAATTTGCAAAAATCCAAGACTATCCATAAATGCCATGAAAGAAAGTAAAATTTATGCTAAGAAAACAAAAACAGCTAAACTATAATAGAAAGGTAAGTAAAAAAAATAGAAAGGTGCAATGCAATAAACTGAAATCTAGAAATTATGATTAAGAAACTATAGTGGCACTGATTTTCCCAAGGTGGTGAATGTGTTCCAAGGGATGATTTTAAAAATGTTTTTTTTATAGTTTTTTTTTCCTTTTCTTAATTTTTTTAGGTATGTACAATGTAGAGCCTGATTGCAAGCATAGAATGTTGGAATGATTTAATGAAATGATGATGCAATAGTGAAGTCTAAAGGATGCTTTCACTAATGCAATGTTTAAGAAGGCTTAAAATGATAAATGATAAAGTCATTAAGTCCTAAGATGAAAATAGAAACGCAAATTAGAATGATATAATGATAAAGTCCTTAAGGACCCTAAGGTGCAAATAGAAATGAAAATCAGAATGATATAATGTTCAAAATGCAAGTTCACCAAAATAAACAATAGATTTTTGGCACCCTAGACCTTTCTAGCACTTCTAGGGTTTTTCATTTAAAAGGAGAAAGTAGGGCCAAAATATTTACTCTAGGTTCACTCAAATTAGTAAATTTATGATGTAATTAAGACTAAATGAGATTATCTAAATGCAACTAAACAATGAAATTAACTAATTATGAATGCAAAACCTAAGAAATATGCAATGTTTGAAAAGACAGTGTTGTTTGCAAAAAGCGTAAAAGAATGAACAAGAATGCAAATTAAAACAAATAGAAAGTTGTTCCTCATAATGTCTGTACCTAGGAAACTAAAGAAAAATAAAGAACAATCTGAAAAAATGTTAAAGTTTTATTTTGGGTTGACTGGGACTCATTCACCACCTTGGGTGAACTAGTCACAGGTCTAGGTTTTTCTATACATAATTTGTTTTCTGTCAACCAGGAACCATGATCCACATCTAACTCAAAAATGCATTTCAGGAGGGACTCATTCACCATGCATGGTGAATCATTCCACTTTTAAATTTCTGCAACTTAAAATCTATGTTCTGCACCTTGACACATGTACAACAATTTTTGACAGAAACCCAAGTCGAGATCTTAGAAAATTCTTACAAAATAGTTTAAAATTGTTTGTCTAATGGTTGGTTTTCCTTGTTCAAACCCCTAGTTGGGTAATTAAACCTTGAATCAAGAAAAATTTACTTAAAACCATAGCCTTAGATGTGTTAAAGACTAGGAAAGTCTGAAATATGACAAAAGCCCTATTCTATTGTCCTAGAATAAGAAATGCAAATATGATTTGTGTGATGCAATATTTCAACCCTAGAAACCATATGACACATCAAAAATGGAAATAAAATGACATGCAAGTGAAAAGTAAACTAAATGCAAACCTTAATCTAAAAATAGAGTGAAAATGGAAGATGGAATCACTTTCAAACCAAGTCTTTAGGTGTGATTTGATGGCTAGTTACATCTCCTCAACCTAGATTTTTGCATGATTCACCATAGGCATCCATCGTTAGCCCTTTAAAATTTTGAACCTTGATCTAAAGAGTGAGGTTCAAGACCTACAAAACCCTAGTTTGCTTCCCTAAAACTTCAACTTTTGCTAATGAGACTTGTTGTAGAAGACTTGAATTTTGAAATTGCTTTTGTGAAAAATAACTAAAAGATGTTTGAAATGATTTAAAATGAGTATTTATAGGTAAAAACACCTAGTTTCCCCGTTATTTAGACATAATAGGCTGACATTCACTAGAAATTTGAGTTGAATTAATTAAATTTCCACTTGAAATTGAATTTTCCCTCAAAAGGGACTCATTCACCACCCTTGGTGAATGGGTCCCACTAGAGGGGACTCATAGGCCCAAGGTGTTGAATGGGTCCCACTATTGATTTTTGAAGGCGGGTTTTCAGGATATGAAAGAATTAAGTGATGTTTGTAAGGTTTTAGGTGATTTCTCAGGTGAAACGGGCCTCTAGATAAAAATTAATGGGTCTTAGGGGCTTATAAATGTTGTTTTGAAGGATAAATGATGTGAAGGGACTCAAAAGTGGGTCTAATTATGTGTGAAATTGTCTCTTTTCTCAAGAGGGTCCAATTTTCTATAGCGCACCTTGATTTAATGCATAAGAGTAAAAGTGATGAAAATAAGTGAAAAGAGGTAAAGGAGAGTAAATTGCCACTCACTGTTGCATTTTACCTTCTTGTAGCTTGAGAGTGACGAGTGAGACAAGAAGATGTTGAGTAGATAGGGTTACATGCCTTCACGATTGGATGAGCTTCAAGAGTAGGTGCCACACAGTGAGCTCTATCATGAGGTGAGTCAATTCTACAACTTTTTCTTAGTGATTTCTTCAATGATTTAATGATTTTAATGCCTTTATAGGTTAATTTAGGATCTTGGAAAAAAAATTCATAAAGTGTCCCCTTTCTTCACAAAGTGTCCCATTTGTTCACAAAGTGTCCCTTTTGTTCACAAAGTGTCCCATTTCTTCGTGAAGTGTCCCGTTTCTTTGCAAAGTGTCCCAAAAGATTTCTAAAGTATCTAGGGCCTTTAGAAAAGCACACCAAATGGAATTTAACACACTTGCATGATGAATAATGTAAATATTAAAAATATGAGATGAATTTTTAGAGTATATTATTGTGATTTTTATAGGTACCCGCTCAATCATGATAGTAGCTAGGGGGGAGATAGATAAGTTTTCTTAGAGACTTAGCTCCAACACTTTCAATAGATGAGACAAAGCATCTACATGTGGTAGGAATCTATTGAGCATATCTTATGCCTCCTAGGAGATACCACGATGCCATGTTGATGGCCCTATGCGAGTGTTGGAATGCTGATACATGTACATTTCACCTCTCGAACGAGGAGATGACCTTTACCTTAAAGGATGTATGCTAGATTCTCTAAGTTCCTAGTCAAGGAGAATGGATATACTTCAGAGGAGATTGGTCATTTCATGAGAAGAAGGTCAACATGTAGTACTGCCTTAATGGACATGTTCATGATGAGTGTGTGAGAGTGTGAATCGAGCTACCGATGCTAATATATTCGTGAGCCCTTGTGGTGAGATGGATTATGATGCACATGGTGGCACTTGTACTCAATCTAGATGGATGAGTGACACACCTTGATGGAGGATTGGTTCATTTGATTTGCGAGATGGCAAAGCATAGGATTTTCTATGCTTAGGGACACTATATCCTAGTGGATATTTATTATGATCTATGTCAATTTATTTTTTGGGAGATAGACAGTATGGTGCACTGCACACTTCTATAGGTGTGCTGCCTTGAGCATATTACATGCACTAGGCCTATTAGTTTCCCATATGCTATAGCCGTGGGATATCCACGAGACTTTGGCTATCCTCTACGACACTTGTGGAAGTATGGAGACTTGCATTTTTAGAGAGTGAGATTTGACTGGCTAGAGGAGGATGAGATCATTTGGAGACCTTATCTTCTTACACTACAGTGGCCAGATCCCATAGGGTAGTTGAGGAGGATGCAGGTAGATATATTTTTGGCTGGTCGGCATGACTATGTAGTACACCCTTTCTATTATGGTTGAGTCATGCAATAGTTCAGGTAGGTATAAACACCACCAAGGGCTTTACCCTTTATCAGGAGATTAGCATAGAGTGCTCAGAGGCCAAATGATATCGTACGACTCATTATAGACCATGTTTTCCAGAGTGACTCTAATGATTCAGATCATGATTGGCCACCAGTCTTCGATGTTGATGACGTCAGCAGCACATATAAGCATGAGGAGTGGTGGTCAATGAAATGAATATCTCCTATATTTCTGATGGATGTCCCTATAGGTAATGTAGGAACAACACCAAATGAGGGATATGAGATAGAGGAGAGGGTCAAGGATGTACAATATAGGGCTGTGGATATATTCACTGATGTTATAGATGATGAGTATGATTCAGATGTTGATCCTTACTATGAGATTCAAGACAAGGGAGATGAGAATGAGGATGAGGAGGAGGATGAGGGGGAGTACAAGGAGGAAGAGCCACCCCTAAGTAAGGGTGATGAGGTAGCACCTGAGGATTAGGATGAGTGGGGAGATTCCTCACACACTCATGTGACCAGATTAGGTGCAGTAGCCACAATAGTCATTAGTACCCATGGTCATAGAGAGGATAGCACATCCTCCATGCTCCCCAGAGAGGATGGGGTTGATATCCCTCAACCTACTGGAGATATAGGTGATGATATTTAATTTATGTATTTACTTTAGTGTTTATGCTTTATATATATATATATATATATCATGATGATGTTTATTGATTGTGCATTGTTTCTACCTTGTAGGAGAGATGAGAGATTGGTGAGAGTTCTCTCACCAAGAAATTGCAAAGATAGTACCTACATCCATCAACAAAGAGGAGATAAACGCTAATCACGTGCCCCCACTGATCATAGAGAATGAGCTAGATTCGCTTAGACCATTCATGAGGCTACAGATAGCATATGAGAGCATGAGGAGACAACTCTATTGAACCAAGACTGTAGGACATTCATCCCAAACTCTAGTAGAGATGGAGAGACTAGGTGTAGAGATATCACAACTATGGGAAAAGAGGGATCAAATAGCAGAGGAGCATCATGTGGCTCTTGGGCGAGTACAGGGTCAATGGATCATGATCACGATCACACACGACTGTCTCATGATGTCTAGGTACTAGATCATGGGCACTAGAGCCCAAAGGTTCTAATTCCCATAGACCTTGGTGATGTTGTATATTATGATGAAATGTACATAAAAATTTGGATATATATATATATATATATAAGCATTTGATATTTTGTAATATGTATTAATGAGTTTGAATGTTAAATGGAAATGTGATTAATTAAATAACTTGTAAAATTATTTAGTTAATGGCTACATGATTTAACAGGATTGATGTGATCTAATGTAAAACATATTTTAGTTTCACTTTAGATATAACATTGTTATTTTAAAGAGGGTACTTTAAATGAGATACACCTATAATTCATATAAGGATCAAACTTAACATGAGAGTAAATAGTATGGGACCTAAAGTAATTATAAGAAATAACTTAAATAATTACATTATTGTTCAATACAAACACATGATCATTTGTCAAGACTGAAGCAATGTGAAAGTATTTAGAATGTAACCAAATAACTTTAGACGACACCGCTTTATCATTCATACTATTCAAAGATACTAGAGGTAATACCATCATAGATGCATTACATTAATGGGTTCCTTAAGGGGTGTACCATCTAATTCTATTAAAATGTATGCACCAGACCCAAAATCTTTGTCAACGATGTAAGGTCCTAACCAATTAGAACTAAATTTGTTGCATTCATTTGGGTTAGCATTGATGTTACATTGATTAGCAAATGTAACAAAGTCACCCTTTTGAAATGATCGAGGGATAGCATTGAGGTTGTAATGATTATGTTTCCATTTGTAATAATCTTGAAGATGTTCAAGAGCATTAATGCATTGTTCATTGAGCATCTCAAGCTGACATAATCATTTTTTCTTATAACGTGGTTCATCGACAAGTCCTTGAAGACCAATTCTTAGTGTAGGGATTTCTAATTCTAATGGTATTATTACTTCACTACCATAGACCAAATTATAAGGTGTGGTCCCTATGGACGATTGAACACTTGTACGATAAGCCCAAAGTGCATAATGCAATTGTGTGTGCCATTCCCTATGATTTTTGTTAACAGTTTTCTTCAAAATTTGTTCAAGAACTTTGTTAGTTAATTCAACTTGACCATTATATTGTGGGTAATAAGGTTCCAAAAATTTCTTCACTTCATTATTCTTAAATGGTGTACCATTATCAGATATTAATGTAGAAGGAAATCCAAAGCGAGCAATAATGTGTTCCAGAATGAAATGACATGCTACCTTAGTTATGGTAGATCAAAGAGGAATAGCCTCTACTCATTTTGTGAAATAATTAGTTGCGGTGATAATAAAGGTATGTCTAGTGGAAGAGGGAGGTGAAATTTTTCCTTTAATGTCCAATCCCCAAACCACAAAGGGTGATATTGAAAGTTGAATTTTAATTTCACTAGCAAAAGCATGATGCAAATTGCTATGTTCTTGACATTTATGACATTTTTTAACATAGTCAAAGCAATCACGCTCCATGTTGCACCAATAATACCCAATTCGTATAAGGTTTTGAACCAATGTTTTCCCTCCAAAATGACCACCACAAGCACCCTCATGGGCTTGGTGAAGTGCTAGAGGTATCTCAAATTTGTTTAAGCATCAAAGTAAGAGACCATTGAAGGATCGTTGATATATCACATCAGCAAGTATGACATATTTAGATGAAAACTTCCGTATATGCGCATAGAGGTTTTTAGTTGTTGGCTCAGGAAATGTACCACTTTTCAAATAGTTGAATATGGCATCATACCATTCACTTGAGTTTTCTTCATCTATTGTTAAAACCTAATCTTTATGGTAGGTAATCGAGGGTTTCATAATAAGGTGGATAGTGAATGTAAAATATTTTGAAGAATCTTCAACGGAAATAAGAGAAGCAACACTGGCCATTGCATCCACAAGTCAATTATCTTTTCGTGGGATGTTATCAATGGTAAATTTCTGAAACATCCCTAACAAGTGTAGGATAAGATCTTTGTACTTGGATAATTTGTCATTTTTACCTTTGTATGTCCCATTGATTTGTTTAATTACTAATTTTGAGTCACCAAAGATCTTAATATCCTTGACACCCATGACTAAAGCAAAATGTAACCCAACAATTAACACCTCATATTTGGTTGTGTTATTTGTATATAGAAATTTAATCGATATGACAAGGGAATAGGTTTTCCTATAGGTGGGATTACTATAACCCCAACACTAGAGCCTATTCTACACTTAGATCCATCAAAATAGAGTTCCCATATGTTAGTTGCAAGTGGTAACACACTATCATCAAGAAAAGAGTGATTGCTAGGTAAAGCGAGAGGAGAAGGAACTTCGGCCAAGTGGTTGGTCAAGGGTTGTCCTTTGATTGCTTTTTGTGAAATAAACTTAAGGTCAAGCACAATCAACAAAATTACCCATTTATCAAGACACCATGATAGGTTTGTTTTATTAAAGAGGTGTTTGAGAGGATCAAATTTTGTCATGACTTGTATTTTAGCATTTAGTAAATAATGTTGCAACTTACTAGTAGCGAATACAAGAGCCAAGCATTATTTTTCGATTGGTGTGTATTTGGTTTCATAATTGATTAAGGTTCAACTTGTTGGATATTGCTGATATGTGGTTGTAATTGATGTCAACACTATTGGCATTAATGTCCTTAAGGTTGTTCATGATGAGTATATTGAGAAAATTGTAATAACATAAGTTGTAGGTTGTCTATGATGCAGTGAAGTTCAGTATGGTGGCTATAAAAATATATTGATGATAAGAGGTTGTGGATTAAACAATTTTTTGACAAGTACGTCTAGTTTATTCACACGAAGTTTTAGAGGTTCACATGAAGATTTGATTGAGTTATGAGTATCTATGTTTTGATAGTTGTTTTGTTTCTTTAGTTGGTTTTCTTGAAAGAACATAATGTATTCTAGTAATTTGAGTTGTTGTAGATGCTTCTGTGGTGATTCATGATGTGTGCGGATGCTTCTATATCATGCTTTATATGTGTTGTTGTTCTGCATTGATCATTGTGCTCGTGATTGGAGATTTTATTTTGTGAGTTCATGTTTTTCATGATCATGACCGATAGGGTGATTGAAGAATGCTACAAATCTTCAAGGCATAATTGTTTAAGTTGTTTCATGTTTGAGACATGTTGTTTTGGGTCCTTACTATGTTTTGGATGACAATGTTTGGTGTGCATTGATAATTGTTTATTGATTTGGTCCGACAGTTTGTACACGTTTTATATTTTGTTGGGCCGACATGTAGTTTATACCATTTGAAGGTGTGTTGTGTGATGTATGCTCTGTGGTAAGTGTGAATAATGTTCTAATCTTTCAAAGGAAGAAGTAAAGTATGAAGAAGAGTGAGAAGATGAAAGTATTTATGTGCTTAACAAGAATTGTAATTAGGCATTAGAATATGCTATTTTCTCAGTTCAAAATCTTTCAGATGTAATCCGAATGTGACAGTAAGACAGCGAGTCTTCTTTTGTGTAGTAAACCTTTGTTGTATTTGAGCAGTGTGCCTAGATGCATGTTCATTCCCCATTTATATTCCTTTTATAATTTTAATAGGGTATAATCTTGTGGATTAATCTACACCAAGGTTTTTCCCCTAATAGGGTTTCCACGTAAAAATATTGGTGTTTTCTATGTTTTGATGTGGTGATGGTTTATGCTTTCATGTTTATTTATCAGATATGAGAATAATTTTAATTTGTGTAATTTTTGTGAAAAATGATTCTCCCACCCCCTCTTAGTTGTTTTGCTTTGTGTTGCCAAAAATTTGTATTAGAGTAGGTTCCTCATAAGAATTTTAATAGCTTAAGGTGATCATTGATGGTGACATATAAGAAGGATAGTCTAAGATTTGATGGAACTAATTATTCTTTTTCAAAGAATCAAATGGAGTGTCATCTAAGATGCATTGGTGAACCCTACTAGACAATTACAAAGAATAGGTATATCATCCCTCAGAATGGTCCTTGTATTGCAGGTGAGAATAAGGAAGTTGAGTACAATATCAGGGCTAAGGAAGCATTATTGAGTGCTCTAACTGATTCTAAAATGACAAATGTAATGGAGTTGAAGATTGCTTATGAGATTTGGAAAAAGTTGGAAAATTTGTATGAAGGTGATACCCATGTGAAGATTTCTAAGTTGTAAAGCCTGAAAGGGAAATATGAAGTGCTGAGAATGGGTGAAGATGTAAACATCATTTCTTTTATGTAGAGAGTAAATGAACTTGTGTGTAGTATCAGATGTGCTAGTGGAACATTGGAAGAATTAGAGATTGTTGCTAAAGTGCTCATATCCTTTCTTGTTGCATACAAACACAAAGCTATTGCTATTGAGGAGATCCAGACTATGACAAATGTAACCAGAGACATGTTGATTGGTAAGCTTAATACTTTTGAGTTAAGTGAGTTTGGTGAATCTCTTCCTAAGATAGAATATGCATTCAAAGCTACTATCTCAAGAAAAGATAAGCAAAGATATGATCCGAGAGAAATTTCTTCTAGAAAAATGTCCAAGTATGAGTAGGAAATGAGAGAGATTGAAGAAGAAGAGAGAAAACTAGACTAGATTGAAGCACTTATTATTAAGAGGGAAGCCAGAGGAGTAGGTAAGTATAAAGGGAAATTACCTCTTAAATGTTTTTCTTGCAATAAGATAGGTCATTTTTCCTTTAGGTGTCTAGAAAGAGTTCCTAAGCCAAGACCTAACAAGCCTAGATTCAAAAGAAAATATTATTATGCTACTGATGAAGGAGTGATAGATGATGAATCTGATAAAGGGAATTTAAGTGAGGATGAATGGGTATTTATTGCTATCAAGGAAAATGATTTAGAACCTATTGAATCTGCTAGTTGCATAAATGCATTGAAAGCTCTAGCTGACAAAGTTGAAGAAAATGATGAATGGGTGATTGACAGTGGATGCTCTCATCACATGATAGGTGATAAAAGTAAATTTGTGAGCTTGGAAAAGTATGATGGTGGTGTTGTAAGATTTGGTGATGACAAAGATGGTGTAATCCATGGTAGAGGATCCATTTCTCTTGATGGTAACCATAATACTAATGATGTTCTATATGTGGAAGGTTTGAAGCATAATCTCTTAAGTGTTGGACAGATGGTTGATAAGGGATACAATATTTAATTCAAGAATGGAAAGTTTAGAATATTGGGGAGTTCCAGAAATGTGATTGCATATGGTAAAAAAACAAAAGGTAATATCCTTCACCTAAATGTTGCTGGTAAAAGTTGTATGATCGCTCAAGTTGATGAAAGTTTGTTGTGGATTAGGAGAATGTGTCATGTAAACTTTGATGATATTATCAAGATAAGTTCTACTTAGGCAGTGAGAGATCTTCCTAAGTTGATAATTCCTACTAATGCTATATGCAAGGAATGTCAGTTAGGGAAGCAAACTAGAGGTTCATTCCAAAGAAAAAAACATTGTTCAAATGAAGTGTTGGAGCTTGTGCATACTAACTTGTGTGGTCCTTCTGGAGTCAGAAGTTTACAAGGAGATAGGTATTTCATGTTACATATTGATGATTATTCTAGATTGATGTAGGTTACTTTCTTAAGGGAAAAATATGAAGCTCTAGAGAAATTCAAGATTTTTAAGACTATGTTTGAGGCAGAGACAAGTCTGAAGATTAAATTTCTAAGATTAGATAGAGGTGCTGAATTCACTTCTGGTGAGATTAATTCTTTTTTCTGAAGAGCATGGGATAAAGAGACAATTATTTTCCCCTCAGACCCCTCAACAAAATGGAGTTGGGGAAAGGTAGAACAAGACAATTCAAGAAGCTACTAGGACTATGATGTTGAAAGGAAATATTTTGCATATCTATTGGAGAGAAGCTATGGTTACTACCATTTATACTCTCAATCAGGTACATATCAAAGGTGATACCGGTAAGACTCCTTATGAGCTATGGTATGATCATAAGTCTACTATTAGATACTTCAAAAACTTTGGGATTAAATGCTATATCAAAAGAGATTAAGATATAGGAATGTTTGATGCTAGAAGTGATGAAGGAATATTTCTTGGTTATTCTACTAAATGTAAAGACTACCAGTGCTACAAAAATAGATTGAGGAAAGTAATTGAAAGTGCTAATGTCAAGGTTGATGAAGACACAACTAGACCATTCAGAACCTATGGATATGATTAAGATGATTAGAATGATAGTTTATATAAAGGAAAGAAAGTTCAAACTCCAAATCAAGTTCAGATCATTCTGATGAATCAGGAAAATGAAGAGGAAGGAACTAGTGAAAGTGCAAAAGTGAGATCACAAGAGCCTGAAGTTCAAGAACACCCTAAGACTTTAAGGTATGTAAGAATAAATCATTTAGAAGATCAAATCATAGGTGATAAGAACAAAGGTGTTCAAACTAGGAGAAGAATTATAGAAGAATACTATTTGATCTCAAAGACTGAGCCTAATAGTGTCAATGAAGCATGCAAAGATGAACATTGGGTGGAAGCAATGAAAGAATAACTACTACAAATTGAGAAGAATGATACATGGATTCTTATTCCTAGACCTAAGGACAAAAATTTCATTAGAACTAAATGGGTCTTTCAGAACAAACTGAATGAGCAAGGTGAAGTTGTTAGAAAAAAAGCAAGACTTGTGTGTAAAGGATATTCTGAGATGGAAGGAGTTGAATTTGAAGAAACTTTTGCTACTGTTGCTAGAATTGAAGCTGTAAGACTATTTCTTGCTTATGTTGCTTACAAAAACTTCAAGGTTTATCAGATGGATGTCAACTCAACATTTCTAAATGGTGAACTGGAAGAACAAGTATATATTGTGCAACTTGTTGGATTTTAATTGACTGATTATGGAGATATGGTTTGTCAGTTGAAGAAAGCATTATATGGACTTAAGCAAGCCGCAAGAGCATGGTATTCCAGATTGGACAAGTATTTATTGAAGTTTGGATTTAACAAAGGTACTGGTGATAGTAATTTTTATTTCAAGATTGATCATGATAAAGATTTGATTGTTGAAGTCTTTGTTGATGATATCATTTTTTTAGGAGATGATAGTTTGTGCATGAAGTTTGTTGATGAGATGTAGAGTGAGTTTGAGATGTCTATGATTGGAGAAATGGAATTATTTTTGGGATTGCAAATTACTCAGCTAGATAAAGGGATCTTTATATCTTAGTCCAAGTATGTGAAAGAATTGCTAAATAAGTTTGGTATGGAAGATTCAAAGCCTATTGGTACACCTATGGTGACCGGATCTAAGTTGACAAAAAATGATGATTCTCCTAAAAAAAATTAGACTAGATATAGATCCATGATTGGTGGATTTCTCTATTTGACTCAAACTAGACCTGATATCATGAATGTTGTATGCATTGTTGCAAGATTTCAAGCTGATCCTAAGGAATCTCATGTAACAACTATGAAGAGGATTTTTTAGGTGCTTGAAGGGGACAGTTGATTTTGGCCTATGGTATCCTAAAGAAGATGACCTTACTTTGAGTGCTTTTATTGATGCTAATTGCATAGGAGATGTGAATGATAGAAAGAGTACTAGTGGTGGTGCATTTTTCTTGGGAAAGAAGTTGATTTCATGGTTAAGTAAGAAGTAGAATGTTATTTCTTTATCTACTATAGGGACATAATACATTGTTGTTGCTAACAATTGTACTCAAGTATTATGGATTAAGTAGATGTTGAGAGATATAAAAGTTGTGTATGATGAACCTATTGCTATATTCTATGATAATTCAAGAGAAATTAACATTTCTAAGAATCTGGTGCTGCATTCAAAAACCAAGCATATATCTATCAAGTTTCACTTTTTGAGAGAGAAGGTGAGTGAAAAGGAAGTTAGATTGGAGTATGTGCCCACTAAGGAAAAAATTGTAGATATATTTACCAAGCTCTTTCCTAAGGATACTTTTGAGTATCTTAGAGGGAAGTTAGGAGTGATTACCCCTACTAATCAGAATTAAGATGCATTGACTTTCATCAATCCATGCATTTCATAGTCATATCTTGTGATCCAGATTGATGTTGTGGCAGTTGCTACTCAAGGGGAGTAGTCATATGTTCATAAATGTGATTCATAGCTTGTGTGGAGAAAGATAATGTGTATCTTTGTCATTGATGTCAAAGGGGAAGAAGAGTCATGTGAAAAACTATGAAAAAGTTAAGGAGAAAAGAGTTAAAATCTAAGGCCAAGAAAGTGCTAAGAGAAAGTTGTGTTGATGGTGTTTTTCACATCATGTGTTACCATCAATGCCAAAGGGGGAGATTGTTGGATATTGTTGATATGTGGTTTTCATCAATGTCAACACTATTGGCATTAATGTCTTTAAGGCTGCATATGCCAAGGATATTGAGAAAATTTTAATAACATAAGTTGTAGGTCGTATGTGATGCAATGAAGTTTAGTATGGTGGCTAGCTCAGTATATTGATGATAAGAGGTTGTGGATTAAAGGGTTTTTTGACAAGTAAATCTAGTTTATCCGCATGAATTTTTAGAGGTTCACATGAAGATTTTATTGAGTGATGACTATCTGTGTTCTTACAGTTGCTATGTTGCTTTAGTTGGTGTTCCTAAAAGAAGATAATTTGATTCTAGTAATTTGAGTTTTTTTGGATGCTTCTATGGTGATTCATGATGCTTTTGGATGTTTCTAGATCATGCTCTATCTATTTTGTTGGTCTACATTGATTGTTATGCTCACAATTGGTGATTTCTTTTGTGAGTTCATGTTTTTCATGATCATGGCTGACAGGGTGATTAAAGCATGTTGTGGGTCTTCGAGGAATAATTTTTTAAGGTGTTTCATGTTTTATACATGTTGTTTTGGATCCTTACTATGTTTTGGCTAACATTGTTTGGTGCACATTGATATTTGTTTATTGATTTGGGTTAACATGTAGTTGATGCTATCCCTAGTTGTGGATATATATGATCGATTGTTTATACCATTTGAAGGTGTGGTGTGTGATGTATGCTCTATGGTAAGTGTGAATAATGTTCTAATCTTTCAAAGGTAGAAGTAAAGTGTGAATAAAGTTGTTTGTGTGCTTAACGAACAGTGATGCAAGTGATGCAACCATAACAACATCAATCCAAATAAGAAGATATGACTATGAAATGCATGGATTGATGCAAGTGAATGCATATTAATTATAATTAGGAGGGGTAATCACCCCTAGCTTCCCTCTAAGATACTCAAAATTATCCTTAGGCAAGGTCATGGTAAAGATATCTACAATTTGTTCCTTAGTGGGAACATACTCCAATTTGACTTCCTTTTGACTCACCTTCTCTCTCAAAAAGTGAAACTTGATAGATATATGCTTTCTTTTTGAATGCAGCACTAGATTCTTAGAAATTTTAATTACACTTGAATTATCATAGAATATAGCAATAGGTTCATCATGCACAACTCTTATATCTTTCAACATCTACTTCATCCACAATACTTGAGTACAATTCCTAGCATTAACAATGTTTTTTGCCTCTACAATAGATAAAGAAATGGCATTTTGATTCTTACATAACCATGAAATTAGCTTCTTTCCCAAGAAAAATGCACCACCACTAGTACTCTTTCTATCATTCACATCTACTGCAAAATCAACATCAATAAAAGCACTCAAAGTATGGTCACCTTATTTAGGATACCATAGGCCAAAATCAACTATTCCCTTCAAGTATCTGAAAATCCTCTTCATAGTTGTCACATGAGATTACATAGGATCAACTTGAAATCTTGCAACAATGCATATGATATTCATGATACCAAGTCTAGTTTGACTCAAATAGAGCAATCCACCAATCATGGATTTGTATCTAGTCTGATTTGTTTTAGGAGAATCATCATCTTGTGTCAACTTACATCTAGTAACCATAGGTGTACCAACTAGCTTTGAATCTTCCATACCAAACTTCTTTAGAAATTATTTCACATACTTGGACTGAGATATAAAGATCCCTTTATCTAGCTGAGTAATTTGCAATCCCAAAAAGAATTCCATTTTTCCAATCATAGACATCTCAAACTCACTCTGCATCTCATCAACAAACTTCATGCACCAACTATCATCTCCTCCAAAAATGATATCATCAACAAAGACTTCAACAATCAAATCTTTATCATGATCAATCTTGAAATACAAATTACTGTCAGCAATACCTTTATTAAATCCAAGCTTCAATAAATACTTGTCCAATATGGCATACCATGCCCTTAGGGCTTGCTTAATTCCATATAATTCTTTCTTCAATTGGAAAATCATATATCCCTAATCAGTCAATTGAAATCCATCAGGTTGCTCAATATACACTTCTTCTTCTAGTTCACCATTTAGAAATGTTGACTTGACATCCATCTGATAAACTTTGAAGTTTTTGTAAGCAGCATAAGCAAGAAAGAGTCTCACAGCTTCAATCCTAGCAAAAGGCACAAAAGGTTCTTCAAAGTCAATTCCTTCCATCTGAGAATATCCTTTACACACCAGTCTTGCTTTATTTCTAACAAATTCACCTTGCTCATTCAGTTTGTTTAGAAAGACCCATTTAGTTCCAATTACATTTTTGCCCTTAGGTCTAGGAAAAAGAATCCATGCATCATTCTTCTCAATTTGCAATCATTCTTCTTTCATTGCTTCCACCTAATGTTCATCTTTGCATGCTTAATTGACACTATTAGGCTCAGTCTTAGAGATCAAATAGTATTCTTCTGCAATTCTTCTCCTAGTTTGAACTCCTTTCTTCTTATCACCTATAATCTAATCTTCTAAATTATTTAGTCTTACATACCTTGGAGTCTTAGGGTGTTCTTGAACTTCTAGCTCTTGTGATCTCACTTTTGTACTTTCACTAGTTCCTTCCTCTTGATTTTCCTAATTCACTGGAATGATTTGAACTTGACTTGAAGTCTGAACTTTCTTTCCTTTTATCTGAACTATCATTCTATTCATCTGAGTCGTATCCATAGGTTCTAGATGGTCTAACTATGTCTTCATTGACTTTGACATTAGCACTTTCAACTACTTTCCTCAATCTCTTATTGTAGCACCAGTAGGCTTTACTTTTAGTAGAATAACCAAAAAAGATTCCTTCATCACTTCTAGCATCAAAATTTCCTATATCTTCATCTCTTTTGATATAGCATTTACTCCCAAATATTTTGAAGTATCTAACAGTAGGCTTATGACCATACCATAGCTCATAATGAGTCTTACCAGTATGACCTTTGATATGTACCAGATTGAGAGTGTAAACATCAGTACTCACAGTTTCTCTCTAGTAGATATGAGGGACATTTCCTTCCAACGTCATAGTCCTAGCAGCTTCTTGAATTGTCATGTTCTTCCTTTCCACAACTTCATTTTGTTGAGGGGTCCGTAGGGTAGATAATTGTCTCTTTATCCCATGCTCTTCACAAAAAGAATTAAACTCACTAGAAGTGAATTCACCACCTCTATCTAATGTCAGACATTTAATCTTCAAACCTATCTCTGTCTCAACCATAGCCTTGAAAATATTGAATTTCTCCAAATCCTCAGATTTTTCACTTAAGAAAGTAACCCACATCATTCTAGAATAATCATCAATAATTAACATGAAATTAATGTATCCTTGTAAACTTTTGGCTCTAGAAGGACATCACAAATTAGTATGCACAAGCTCCAACATGTCATTTGAACAATGTTGTTTGCTCCAAAATGAAACTCTAGTTTGCTTCCCTAACTAACATTCCTTGCATATGGTATTGGTAGGTTTTATCAACTTAGGAAGATCTCTCACTACTTGAGTAGAACTAATCTTGATAATATTATCAAAGTTTACATGACACATTCTCCCATGCCACAACCAACTTTCATCAACTTGACCAATCAGACAACTTTTACTAGTAGCATTCAGGTGAAAGATATTACCTGTTATTTTTGTACTAGATGCAATCACATTTATGGAAATCCCCAATATTCTACACTTCCCATCCTTGAATTGAAGATTGTATCCATTTTCAACCATTTTTCCAACACTCAAGAGATTATTCTTCAAACCTTCCACATATAGAACATCATTAGTAGTATGCTTACCATCAAGATAAATGGATCCTCTGCCATAGATTACACTAGCTTTGTATCACCAAATCTTATAACACCACCATCATACTTTTCCAAACTCACAAATTTGCTTTATCACCCATTCATCTTCTTCTTCAATTCTAGAAACTAGGGCTTTCTCCACATTTGTGCAACTAGCAAATTTAGTAGGTATTGGATCATTTTCCTTAATAGCAATAAATACCCATTCTTCCTCACTTACATTCCCTTTATTAGATTAATCATATGTCACACCTTCATCAGCAGCATAATAACACTTTCTTTAGAATCTAAGCTTGTTAGGTCTTGGCTTATGAACTCTTTCTACAAACCTAAAGGAAAAGTGACATATCTTATTGCAAGAAAAACATTTAATAGGCAATTTCCCTTTATACTTACCTTCTCCTTTGGCTTCCCTCTTGAAAATAAGTGCTTGAAGATCATCTAGTTTTCTTTCTTCTTTAATCTCTCTCATTTCTTGCTGATACTTGGACACTTTTCTAGAAGAACTTTCTCTCATATCATGTCTGTACTTATCTTTTCTAGAGATAGTAGCTTTGAATGTAGATTCTATCTTAGGAAGAGAATCACCAATTTCACTTAACTCAAAATCCATAAGCTTACCAATCAACATGTCTCTAGTTACATTTGTCATAGTATGTATCTCCTCAATAGAAGTAGTTTTGGCTTTGTATGCAATAGGCAAGGATATGAGCACTTTAGCAACAATCTATGATTCTTCTAATGTTCCACAAAAACATCTGATACTACACACAAGTGCATTCACTCTTTGCATAAAAGAAGCGATATTTTCATCTTCACCCATTCTCAACATTTCATATTTCCCTTTTTCAGGATTTGAAACTTAGCAATCTTCACATAGGCATCACCTTCACACAAAGTTTCCAACTTTTTCTAGATCTCATAAGTAGTCTTTAGCTCCATTACATTTATCATCTCAGAATCAATCAGAGCACTCAACAATGCTTCCTTAGCCCTGATATTGTATTCGGCTTCCTTAATTTCACTTGTTTTAGAAGGACCATTTTGTGGGATGATATATCTATTCTTTGTAATTATCTAGTAGGGTTCACCAATGCATCTTATATGACACTCCATTCAAGTCTTCCATAGAGAATAATTAGTTCCATCAAATCTCAGACTATCCTTCTTATATGTCACCATCTTGGATCACCTCAAGCTATTAAATTTCTTCTGAGGAATGTACTCTAATACCAATTTTTGGCAACACAAGGGTAGAAAGCTAAGAGGGGGGGTGAATCAGTTATCACAAGAATTATACTTATTAAACTTATTCTCATATGTGATAAATAAATATGAAAGCATAAGCCATCACCACAACAAAATCACACATATAACCAATATTTTTTATGTGGAAACCCTGTTAGGGGAAAAACCATAGTGGAGGTTAATCCACAAGATCATACTCTATTAAAAGTATAAAAGAATTATAAATGGAGAATGTACATGCATTCAAGCACACTGCCTAGAGCTCATTGCTCAAATGAAAAAGTTTTACTACCCAAAGGAAGACTCATTGTCTTACAGAAACATTTGGATTACATCTGAAAGATTTTGAACTTAGAACATAGCATCTATTAATGCTTGATTATAGTTCTGGTTAAGCACATAAACATCTTCTCACTTTTCCTCACACTTTACTTTTGCCTTCAAAAGATTATAATTTTATTCACACATAGAACTTGCAAACTTCGCATACCACTCTCACACCATGCCTTCAAATGGTATAAAAAAATGATCATATATATCTGTAACTAGGGATAACATCATCTACATGTCGGCTTTAACAATATATAAAATGTGTACAAACTGTCGGCCCAAATCAATAAAAAATTATTAATGTGAATCAACCAATGTTGACCACAACATCTAGTAAGGACCCAAAACAAAATCCTCCAATACGAAACAATTTAAAAAATTATGCCTTGAAGATCAACATCACCAATCATGAGCACAACGATCAATGCAGATGTACAACACAGATAGAGAATGATCTAGAAACATCCACAAGCATCATGAATCACCACAGAAGCATATGCAACAAATAAAATTACTAGAATCACATCATCTTCTTTCAGGAACATGAACTAAAGCAACAAAACAACTATCAAAACATAGATACACATAACTCAATCAAATCTTCATGTGGATCCCTAAAAATTTACATGGATAAACTAGATGTACTCAAAAACAAACCCTTTAATCCACAACTTCTTATCATCAACATACTGAGCTAGACAACAATATGATGGCAATATTGAACTTCCCTTCATCATTGACAACCTGCAACTTATTTTATTTAAATTTTCTCAATATGTTCGACATATGAATCCTTAAAGAAATTAATTCCAATACTACTGACATCAATGAAAACCACATATCAAAAATATCCAACAAATGGTTTATGCTTTCATGTTTATTTATCAAATATGAGAATAAGTTTAATTTGTATAATTTATGTGACAAATAATTCACCCCCTTCTTAGTTTTCTGCCCTTATGTTGCCAACACAACTAATGTAATAAATAGGATTTTCTTTTCCATGATCATCTTGTTGAGCCAACAATTCTGCGAGAGCATGGGCTGATGTAGCTATGTAAAGGATAAATTGTTTGTTTGGAATAACAGGTTGTAAAATGGGTGGAGTTGCAAGGTATTCCTTCAAACTCTCAAAGGCATGTTTACAATCCTCATTCCAATTAAAATGTATATTCTTCTTGAGGAGATGTGTGAAAGGTAAAGTTTGAATATCTAAGGAAGCAAAAAAATGAAGGATAGCTTGAATTCTTCCTTGTAACGTGCACAATTCAAAAATGTGTCAAGGCAGTGGCATGCTGATTATAGCATCAATTTTCTTTGTGTCCACCTCAATGCCTCCATGAAATATGATGAACCATAATATTTTACCACTATCCACTCCAAAGACACTTTTTTGGATTGATTCTCATGTTATATTTACACATGTGTTCAAAGATTTGTCAAAGGACATTCACATTTTCTTGTCTTGTTAAGGATTTGGCAAGAATGTCATCAACATAATCTTCCAAGATTTTATGTATATAATCATGTAATATCAATTTCATTTCTCTTTGATAATTGGCACCTTCATTCTTTAATCCAAAAGGCATCATAACCGAACAAAACATTCCCCAAACAATTGTGAATTTTGTCTTGTATTGATCTTGTGGATTTATGAACATTTGATTACAAATAGAAAATATATCCATGAATGACAACAAAGCATGTCCAATAGTTGAATCCATGATCATGTCTATATTAGGAAGAGGAAAATCATCTTTTAAGGAAGCTTTATCCAAGTCACAAAATTTTGTGCATATCCTAATACGATTATCAGGTTTAGCAATTGTGACAATATTTGAGATCCAAGGGGAATAATCAATAGGTCAAATGAAACCTATGTCAAGGAGTTTTTCAAGTTCTCCTTTTACATGCAAGGCTATCTTATGATTCATTTTGTGTATCTTTTTTTGAATAGGCTTAGCATTTTTATCAAGAACAATGTTATGCGTGACTATGTTTGGGTCTATTCCCAACATATCAAAATATTTCCAAGCAATTTTTTTAGGAAAATCATGAAGCCAAGTTGTAGTGTCTTCATGTTCTTCATCATCAAGGAACTTTCCAATCTTGATAAATTTTTCTTTATCATCAATATCCATTGGTACATCAATTGTATCTCCTAAGGGGAGTGCATTAGACTTAGAAATTCCGTAATCATATTGTTCTTGGTTAATATCACTATCCTTTTGATTGGTGCTTCTCATTGCACAGGTAACTTTTCTCATGAGAGAAGAGGGTCTATCAAAAGATCCTAATAGTTGTTTCAAGGTTTCATCACTTTCAACATGCTCCTAGGATGGTGGTGAATCCATATCAACAAATTCAGGATGATTTAATGTAAGATTAATTCTTGGTTTACATGAGATGGTGTTGATGTTGAGCAATGGGCATTGAGTTGATTTTGTTATGTTAGAAAAAGAATATCCCAAACTAGTCTTTGTCTCTTGTGTATTAGGTTCAATTGGGACATGAATTCCTTATTCATTCTTTCCACATCCTTTACCATTATATCCCAATTGTTTTACAAGTTCATAACCCCAACTGTAAATTCATTCCATTTCCATTGGATTGGGTAGGCGTTGATAATCTATCTCATCAAAATTTGTTATGTAAGTAGTATTTTCCACCAAAGTAGATGAGGTAGATGTTGGGGAGGATTTATCCAAATTCAGAGTTGTCATAACTATTGATTGCTCTTGTTTTTTATCTTCTTTTCGTGTGATTATGTATTCATCTATAAATGAAGGTGTGAACTCTAAGGCACCCCAATCACCACCTAATAACCTAGAGACTCAGTTTGACTCTTGTTTATTTTCCTCAAGAGGTTCTATGTGGGTTGTTGGAATTAAAGCGTTTAGAGGACTCATTCCTTTTTCAAGTTGTAAGCAACTTTTAGGCTTAGGGTCAATTGCAACTTGATAAATTTTGGTGTTATAGACATATTTGATGACTCGATGGAGGGCTGAAGGTATCACATGCATCTCATGAATCCATGGCATTCCCAAAATAATATTGTATGCAAGATCATAGGGCATGGCATGAATAGGAGTTTGCAAGGTGACTACCCTGACTGTGATAGGTAAAGCGATTATACCAAGTGGTTGCTTTGTAGTATTGTCAAATCCCATAATAGATAAATAATCAAGTTTGATTTGCAATTTATGTACATGTAACCTATCAAGGAGTTTGGAACTGCACAGATTAAGGGAAGAACCATTATCAATAAGGGTTCATTTGATGCCCATTGTATTATATTGAGAAATTATCATAAAGGCTTCCTTTTTCTTCCTTAATTCTAACAAAGGGAGCTCATGTTCATGAAAGGTAATGTCTAGATTCATTGTATTCATTCCTTTCATAAGAGCTTCCACTTCAATTGTTTCTATACCAAGAGGAATCACTATTTGTTGTAATGGAGTTTGGAACAAAAAATGATAGCTTGAGGAATTTTGAAGAAGATACCGAAGGGATATTTTGGTGAGAGTGCTCTTAAGTTGTTCAATAAGATCATACTCTCGTAATAAAGGAGCGCTAGGCAACGTGGTATTTGGAAAAGGTAAGGAGGTAAGGGTTTGTTGTGGTGGTTGAGGATTATTTCAAGTATAGTATGTATGGGCAACAACATCATGTATAGGGGGTAAAGGGTAAACTCAGGTTTAGATAGGGTTGGAGGTTGATGTGAAGGTGGATAAAGAACAAGTTGAGGTTGAATGACATTGAAATATTATGTTTTAGGTGGCTCACAACAAAATTTAGTGGATGGATTTGGTGAAATGAAGTCCTCAAGGCCTTCATCTAACATATCAAATTCATCACTACTAAAAGGTTTGGGAAATGAGTGGTCATTAATAGGTTTAGGTTTTTCATCACAAGCCTTAGTGGATAAACTTAGTGAGAAGAAACTTTGTAAGGCTTCATCTAACCTATCCAAGTCATTACTACTAAGAGGTTTGGATGATATCATTAGCCTAAAGTGTATCATTGTTTTGAGTGGTTCATTGGTTTGTTTAATGTTTTTGTTTGTGTTTTCTAATGAATTTGATTGAAATGAACTAGGAGCTAATGTTGAAAATGAACTATGTAAAAATATAATGCTATCCATAAATTCCATTAAAGGAAAATAATTCTAGTGCTAATAAGAGAAAATAACTAGACAGAAATAGAAAAGTAACTATAGCAAATAGAAAGTGGAGAAGAGGAAATTGAATTCTAAAAATAGTAATGAAAAAAATGTATCTGGACTGATTCACCCAAGGTGGGGAATGAGTCCCAAGAAAAGTATTTTAAATAGTTTTCTAATTTTTTTTTACTTTTTTCTATGTGTTCATGTTTGTACAATGTAGGGAAGTAATGAAAATGTAGAACTTTGTGATGATTTGATGAAATGAAATGCAATAATGACCTCTAAATGATAGTTTCACTAATGCAATTCTGGTAAGCCCTAGGATGCCAAAACAAAGCCAATGCAATGAGTCCTAGGATGTAAATGCAGATGTAAATCAAAAAGATTATGTTCAATATGCAGGTTCACCAAAATGAAAACAAAGATTTTGGTTACCTAATGCTATATGCTCCTTCTAGAGTTTTTCACCAAAAAAGAGATAAGATTGGAGCGAAAATGCATTGTTTACACTCAAAGAGGGATATGATATAGATGCAATATGCCTAAATGAAATAAACTAAATGCAAAGAACAAAAAATTACTATTCATGATGTATGCAAAACTAAGAAAAATGAAGTGTTTGAAAACATAATGTTGTTTGCAAAAGACCTAAAAAGATGAATAAATATTCAAATAGAACCAAATAGAAAGCTGTAATAAAAAATGTGTGTGCCTCTAAGCCTGATGGAGACTAGAAAATATGCTAAAAAAGTGGAAATGTTAACTTTTTGACTGACTGGGACTCATTCACCACCCTGGGTGAATCAGTCCCAGATTAGGGTTTCTGCCCAAAATCTTGTTTCTGCTAAATGGATACTATAATTTGTATTCAAAATTGATAGGAACCTCCAGTGGGACTCATTCACCATCCATGGAAAATCATTCCTTTTTCTATTTTCTAGAAATTCAAGTTTCCGATCTACACTTTCTCACCTGCACAACCCTTCTTGACAAAAAACTAGATCTGAATCTTCGAAAAACACCTACAAAATATCTTTAAATTTATTTTCTAATGGGTAGTTTTTCTTTTCCAAACCCCTAACTTGGTAGTTAAACCTTGAATGGATAAAATCTACATAAATTCTTTGCCCTAAATGTGTCTAAGACTAGGAAAATCTAAAGTAAGACAAAATCCTATTCTAATGTGCTAGAATAAGATAAGACAGTGGGATTTGAATGATGCAATACTTCAATTCAAGAAACCCTACAACATTTCAAATGAATGTAAATGACATGAAAACATTAAATCTAAAGATAGAGAGAAAATGGAAGATGGAATCACTTTGAAAACAAGTCATAAGGTGTGATTTTATGGCTAGTTGCATCTCCTCAACCTACATTTCTCCATGCCTCTCCATAGGCATCCATGATCAACTCTTTGCAATGTTAGATCTTGAATGTCAAGTGAACTTGAAGACTTGCAAAAACTCTATCTTGTTGTCCAAAAGCTTCAACTTTGCTATAGAAATGTTATTGAACCCTGTTGTGAAAGATATTTTTCTCTTGATTCTTGATTTTGCTTTGTAAAGATGACTAGGAGATGTGAAAAATGACCTAAAAACACATATTTATATGCAACAATACCTAATTGCTCATTATTAAGACCTAAGAGGCCAACATCCACTAAAAATTTGAATTAAGTCGGTGAGTTTCCTACTTGAAATTGAAAATTTCCACAAAATGTACTCATTCACCACCCTTGGAAAATGGATCCCACTAGAGGGGACTCATTCACCCAAGGTGGCAAATGGGTCCCACATGAAGTTTTCGGAGGTGGGTTTTTGAGATATGACTATTTTAAGCATTATTTGTTGGGATTTATATGATTTTTGAGTAAAATGGGCCTCTAGATAAAAAATAATGAACATTAGGGGCCTATAAATATATTTTTAAAGAGGTGATTGGTGCAAGGGTGTCTAATATAGGACTAAGTTAGGTTATAGTTTTCACTTTCTACAAAGGAGTACAATTTTCGTATCCACAAACATAATGGTGTTTTTGTAGGTCTTCAACCTTCTTTCATTCAAGATCTAGAATTTTCAAGAATTGATGATGCTTTCCTATGGTGAATCATGATGGATTCTAGGTTGGGGAGATGCAACTAGCCATTGAGACAAGCCTAGTGACTTGTTTCCTAGGTGATTCCATCCTCCATTATCACTCTACTTTCTACCTAAAAAGAGGTACATGCATTATTATGACTTATTAGGATGATTAGAGTTCTCCCAAAATGATTCATCATCTCTATGTTTCATTCATGCATCTTATTCTAGCACATTAGAATAGGGTTTAATTGCATTTTAGATCTCCAAATCTTAGATGCACTTAATATTATGGATTATGATCACTTTTTCTTTCAAGACCTATCATTTCTATCAATGTTTAATTACCAAACTAGGGGTTTGACCAAGGAAAATCCCCCCAAAAGAAAATCAATACAATATTTTATGTTCTAGGAATTTTAATAGGTTCAAATCTAGAAACAAAGTCAGGAAGGAGGAGAAGAGATAGAAAAATAGATCGAGACCTTAACTTTCCTAAAATTAGAATGAGACTGATACACCACTTTTGGCTTATGAGTCATAGTATAACAAATTTTCTAGGTTTCAAAGGATTTAGACTTGTTACTACTAGATTCTAGTTTTTTCCCTAAAACCCTAATCTAGGACTAAATCATCCAACCTTGAGTATGAGTCCCAGTGAACATTGAAGTTAGTATTTTAAATATTTTAGGCCTTATTCTGAGCACATTCAAATTCCTAAGTGCACCTCTATACTTTCTCAATTTGTTGTTCTTATTTGACTTCATTTCTAGGTTTTTTATTCAAGTCTTGCATATCATTTACATTTTTTGTCTTTCTAATCCCTAGCTTGGTGGTGAACCCATCTTTAGTCTTAAATCACACCCTAGGACACCTTATTGCATATCTCTTTCCTTCATTCCATCCTTGGATTGAGATCTCTAGGGTTTCCTTTAGTGAAACTTATAGAAAATTGGTTATCC
The DNA here is from genome assembly GCA_007258455.2 of Sequoia sempervirens. Taxonomy (NCBI): domain Eukaryota; kingdom Viridiplantae; phylum Streptophyta; class Pinopsida; order Cupressales; family Cupressaceae; genus Sequoia; species Sequoia sempervirens. The sequence continues at coordinate 4,220 of VDFB02148942.1, read as the reverse complement.
TATCCCCCAAAAGATTAGAGAACCACATTTTCTAGGTTTCATTTTTGGGAACCACCCTTTTTTTTATTTGGAGTGCATCAGTTCTAGATCAAGCTTGCATTAACTTTAGATTAGGTCTTGCATTAGCTAATTTGCATCTAGGGTTTCAAAATATTGTATTAGTGAAAGTGCATATAGGTTGCATTTTTTGTATCTTGCATCATTAAATTTCATTTTAAAACTATAATTGCAATTATTTTAGACATCATACAAACCAAAAAACATAACATTCACTCAAATTTGAAATTTGTGCAAAAACCCTAATCTAGGACTTATACACCCCTCTAGGTGATTTAGTCCTAGTAAAGGTGGTTTTACCTAATTTCTAAGTATTTTGTGTTGACTGTTTATCAACATTCGAATCCTTAAAAATCCCTAACTAGGACTCATAAAGCCCTTTGGGAAATCTATTCTCGTGTCATATTTCCAACTATAATAGGATTTAGTTTGTGTTAAACAGTCAACTGCCATTTATAGTTGGAAATGCTACCTTAAAAAATCCTATTCATGTTATGCCTCATGATATTTCGTACAATATTCTTTTAGGAAGACCTTAGATTCATGACATGCATGTGGTTCCTTCAACTCTTTGAATTATACCAAGTTGAAATATATCTTGAGCTTGAAAGTTGCTTACAAGTAGAAAAAGGAATGGCAAGTCCTCTAAACACATTAATTCCAACATTGAACTTAGAACCTATCAAAGAAGAGAAACAAGAGATGGAAAAAAGTGTCAAATTTATTGTAAGATTTGGGTTCCTTAGAGTTCACACCTTTTTTATGGAAGAATACACTATAAAAACAAAAGAAATTGAAAAAAAAATCAACCAATGGTAATGTCAATGAATAATTTGGAAGAAAACTCATGAGCATCTATCTCATCTACTCTAGAAGAACATACAATCTATACAATAAACTTTGATGAGATAGACTATCAAAAACCACCAAACCTGAAAGAAATGGAGAAACTTTATGGAAAAGGTTATGAGCTTATGAAACAACTTGGACATAGTGGAAAATTATGTGGAAGGAACGATCAAGACATCTATGTTCCTATAGATCCTAACACACAAGAAGAAAAAAGTGGTTTGGGATATTTCTCTTCTAAGATAACACAAGCAACAAAAATACCCTCATTGAACATCAACACCATCATGTGTAACCCTAAAACAACTCTCACCTTGAAGCATCTTGAATTGATTGATACAACTTGTGAAACATCATTGGAGGACTTTGAATATGATGAAGCCTTGAAATAAATGTTAGGAGTTTATGATAAGCCATTTAATCCTAAAAATAAATGGGTGACATGTTCTATGATTAGTGCTAAGAAAGAAGACAAAGATAAGAAATGTAGTGAGATGGATAAAGAAAATGGAGAGTACAACCCCAAATTTACGAAACAAATACACTTCCTTTGGGAGATACAATCAATTTACCGATGGATATCATTAATGAAGAAAACGTAATTAAGATAGGAAAGTTCCTAGATGAAGATGAAAAAGAAGACCATGCAACTTTACTTCATGACTTTCCCAAAAATTTTGCTTGGACTTATTCAGATATTTTGGGAATTGATGCTAAAATAGTAACGCACAACATAGTCCTTGTTGAAAATGTTGAACTAGTTAGGAAAAATATATGATAAATAAATCCTAAGATAGCCTAATTAGTTAATGCTAAGATCAAAAAAATCCTTGAAGCTAGTTTTATACACCCTATAGATTATTCCCCTTAGATCTTGAACATTGTTGCTATTGCAAAACTTTGTAATCGTATTAGGATGTGTATGAAATTTTGTGATTTAAATAAAGCATCTTTAAAAGATGATTTTCCCCTTCCTAATATCAACATGATAGTGGAATCGACTATGAGAGATGCTTTTTTGTCCTTCATGGATGGATTTTTTGGATACAATCAAATCTTTATCAACCCTCAAGATCAATACAAAACACATTTAATATAGCTTGGGGAATATTTTATTGGGTAGTCATGCCTTTTGGATTAAAGAATCCAAGTGTAACATATCAATGAGCTATGATATTGATATTTCATGATTACATACATAAAATTTTGGAAGATTATGTTGATGATATTTCAGCCAAATCTTTAAATTGACAAGAAAATGTTAATATCCTTCAAAAAATCTTTGAACAAATGTAAAAATATAACATGAGATTGAATTCGAAAAAGTGTCTTTGGTGTAGATAGTGGAAATTTTTTTGGTTTTAGAGTATCACATAGGGGCATTGAGGTGGAGATGAAAAAAATTGTTGCTATAGTTAACATGCGACCTCCTTGAAACATTTCTCAATTGCACACTTTACAAGGAAGAATTTAGGCTATTCATCATTTTGTAGCATCCCTAGCAGACCAAACATTAACATTTACACATCTTCTTGAGAAGGAGTTTAATTAGAATAAATATTGTAAATAGGATTTTGAGAGTTTGAAAGATTACCTTTCTACTCCACCTATTTTACAACCCACTATGCAAGAAAAACCATTCATCCTTTACACAGTAGCATCAACCCATGCTTTTGTAGCATTGTTGGCTCAATAAGATGAAAATGGTAAAGAAAATCCTTTTTATTGCATTAGCCAAACTTTGATTGATTATGAAACATGACACACAATGATAAAAAAAACAATGTTTGGCTCTTTTATTTGCTACTGGTAAATTAAGACATTACTTACTAAATGTTGAAATACATGTGATGGAGAAATTCGATCCTTTAGAACATCTTTTCACTAATTTTTTTTTATCATGATGCTTAGCTAAATGGGTTATGTTGTTAAGGATGATCCCACAATAGTGGTTTACAATTTTTGGCCAACCTGGACATTGATTTTTATTTATTTTTAACTAAATCTTCACATCCAGGCACCTATAGCGATTAAACCGCGAGGAATTTGAAGATGATGAAAACTAGAGTCTTGTCACATTTTTTCTGTAGATTCTAAAAAATATTTTTTTCAATTTTTTTGGAATTAGATTGCACATCCTTTTCCATCTCCCATGAAAATTGGTTTTTTTTTAAAAACAACATTTTAAAAAAGTGACGCACACCGTATAACACATAAGTTTTTTTCCTTGAAAGATAAAATTCCAATTCTTTCAAATTTAGATTTGTAACTCCGATATCTAGTGCTTCCACTTGGTTAGATTTTTTTTATTGAATATTTTTTCTTTAATCAAGTTTCAAAGTCAAATCAATTACAATTCAGACATAACACGATCGCATAATGCATAACTTTTACTGTATGTATCGAAATTATTTTTATTTTTTTTGGTTGGATCAAGGACTCCAATATCTAGTGCATTCATATTTTTAAATTTTTTTTTTGATAGTCTTCTATTTTTCCACTTGTGCAAAACAGAGAGTTGTTTTTTGGTGAAAACCCTATATTTAATAAAACTTAAAAAAAAGATAGATAATATAATCAAAACATATTAAAATTATATTCATTGGATAACTCGTTTTAAGGGGAACCTGATAGTAGTTGGGTTTCTGAGATCTCCTCCATTTTCATTCTCAAATCGAGCTTCAAAGTGCAAAATTCTCAGCAATTTTGGTGCCTCAGGGGGTGAGGATGAAAAAATGTGGGTTCGGTCGAACAAAAAAATAATGTTCGGTCTAATAGGGCTTCGACAGAACCCATGTTCGACCGAACACATTCGACATAGAATAAAAAAATTGATTTAAATTAGGTTCGACCAAACATTCTAAAGATGTTCAGTCGAACACCTTCTTTTAAAAATTAATTTTTAATATTAATATAAATATTAATTATATTTTTTTTAAATGATGACTTGAGAGAAAGATATGGAGGGAGTGGGGGTAGGCAGCAGGGTTTAAATTTGATGGCCATATGACTGTATTTAGAGATTTTTTCCATAGAATGCAATCAAAATTTTAAGAAGATTGTATCAGATAAAAGGAGATATTTTGGATAGACTATCAAAATTTATATAGAATTATAACGATATATAGGTTTGATTTATATATAATTTTACATACACTAAGTTATATCATAATGTTTTAAGGGCACCCTTGAATAGATAACCGTTATTAAAAAAAAAATTGATAGGAAAAGTAGACCATCAAATTTAATCCTTGGTAGGAGGGAGATACTTCAGAGAGAGGGGGGGAGTGGGAGAGAGATAAAGGGTAGAGGAG
>VDFB02148940.1:0-33721 GCA_007258455.2 Sequoia sempervirens | reverse complement strand
TTTGGCCAAAAATTGTAAACCACTATTGTGGGATCACCCTAATATTAGTTTAGATAGAATTTCTAGATGTCTTAATTTCTTTCACTCTCCAAGGCTATAAGATAGTTTGTATCAATTGTGTCGCCGAAAAATGTATAGTTGACATTTTTACGCTCACTTGAGTCTTTCTTATGGACTTTGGCTTGATTTTTCCTAGATTTAATGTTGTAATGTGTCCAACACATTCACATTAAGTCTTGGACCCTTGTGAATCATTAAGAATTCTAGTTTATCTTGTAAAAGTGTTGTAACCCACTTTCACACTTTTCTAGGACCTTTTCATTATAATTCACTTAAATATCCCCTTTTTATTACTTACCAAGTTTTATTTCAAAGTGTTGTAAAGAGTTGTAACAAAATATCATGCTTTTCTAGACTTTTCCTCACTAATTCAACCCTTTCTTATGTTTAAATGACCCCTTAATGCACTTTATGGCCCTACTTAAGTGTATTTTTAAGGATATTCCTGTTAAACCTTATTTAATGCACTTTAATTTCTGACACCCAACAAAATTGCCCTAGTGGGACCAAGTCACTACTTGGGGAAACTTAATCCTACTGGGCATAAAAATCAAAATAATTTTAATTTCTTGGCAGGATTTTATTCGCTTACCCTTGAGGTCGGCCTGTGATGTGTTATTTTCAAGAAATAATGGAAAATTGAATATAAATAAAGGGGTTTTTTCTCATTTTAAGACTTGTTCATTCTAAAGCACCTAATTCATTCACTTAAGCAATTTTCAAGCATTCAAGCATCTCTAAGCATCATCAAGTCATCCATTGGAGCGCTACATTGCATATCTTCATATTTCAACATCAAGCATTTAGTAAGTTTATGGCATTACATGTTGTTTATTTATCATTCTCTTCTTATTTCATTTCATTCCATAGGGTTTGATTACCAAATCAGGGTTTGACCAAGGCAAACCCCTATATTCTAACCCTTAACCCTTTTCCCCCTCTTTGCATGTGTGTTTGCAAGTTTTGTATGTAGATTTATCGAAAAGCAAGGTGTTAAAAAGGTGTTTTCAATCCATCAAAGTCATCAAAGTCAACAAAACCCTAATTGAAGCTTGGAGACCTCTTTCAACTTGTTTTCTACAAAATCAGGATCAAACACTTGTCAAAAAAGGAAGTGCAGAACGAAAGCTACAAAATCTTGTCCCAAAATTCTAGAAATTCCTAGGTGGACTAAGTTGCCATCTATGGCGAATTAGTCCCACTACCAAGTCTGAAAAGTGGTTTCTGTATTTCTGAGTACCCATTTAGCAGATTCATGTTCTAGCATATTTTCCTCAAAACTGGACTAAGTCACCCAACTTGGCATAAGTGTCCCAGTCAACATTTCTAGTCAACTCTGTAGGATTCCAGAGCCTCTCTGCATCAGACTTCAGATTCCATGTGCACCTCTCTAGTTCTGTTTAATTGAACTATCACCATTTACTTGCATTCTTAAGTGTTTTTGCATACATCACTATGTTTTCCAACACTTTGCATTTCTTAGGTTTAGCATTAATAATCACCTTTATTTTCCAGTTTATTGCATTAGACATCATAATTATGCACATTGCATCCCCTCATTACATTAATCTTGAGTGTAGACATTAGCATTTTGGGTCCCTTTCTCTCCTTTTAGGTGAAAAACCTAGAAGAGTTAGAGAACCCTTGGACACCCAAAATCAGTGTCCACATCAATATATCTTATGACTCACATAATAAGTGAGATGAGGGGGAAAACATATCTATATACAAGTTACAAATATTAGAATTTCAAAAAAATATTAGACTTAAGTGACAAAAAGAGAATACTATTAGAAAGAATAAAGATAATATACACGTTGGAAATATTAATAAATTAATGAATTAATTATCTAATAAATAAACAAATAATTCCTTTCCTCATTGTGGACCACCAGTCATCATCAAAGATATTTGATTTCACACTTTTTTCTTTAGTTGTGCATTCCTTTTTCTATCTACTCATCTAGATTAAATATTGTTAATTGTAGATGGTCTTGCACCTAAAGCATCCTCTCTAATAAAATAAAGTATCTAGCATATCTAGTATCCATAGGCTTGAGAAATCCCTTTCTTAAATTATTTGAATAAATAAAGTGAGTTGTGATGATTGCAAATGAACATTTGTATGTTTTTAGATTCTACTCCCACTACCTTCATCTACCATATCTTCCTAACTTACACAAATTAAGTAAATTGATCACCACTTGTATACTTTCTATCAAGGGTAGAAAATATCTTATATTAGGGAGAAAATCAACAACTACCAATATTTGCATATATGAACATTTATTTGAAACATGGAGAACATGCCACATGAAATGGGAAAAGAAAAATTTGACAATAGAAGATTCAATCACTTCTAGTGATTGCATATTAAACATCCCTACTATACTAGTAGTCATTTTATTTCCCTAGGTAGAACCCTCTTCCCTTTAACTTTGAACATATATGATTTGGGAGGCATATGGCAAATTCACTGCCAAGTAAAATTCATCACCAACAATTCACCGCAGCGGAAAATTAACCGCATTAATATTTTCTTTTGCAGGTGAATTGCTAGCGGTGAATTTTCCATTGGTGAATTGTTGACGGTAAATTTTCCTAAAGCCAATTTTGGAAGGTAATGACATACTAGGTTTGATAGTATCTATTGTCACTCCCTAATTTCTAGCCTTGCCCTCTATGTACAACCTATTCACCTCAACCTTCTCAACTAGGACTATTTTCTTATGACATTTTACTCATTTTTTAGTTGTGTACAAAAGATTAGAGTAAACCCTTGTGTACTTGTATCAAAAATTTTTTCATATATCACATAGTCATACTCTACTCCCCCTTGAGTGTTTTTTTTTGTCTTTGCCTATGGATTACAAATTGTAAAAGAGTTTTCTAGATTAAATGGGCCCTTTGCATAATTTTTGATGATTTTAGAAGGACATTCAAATGGTTTATTTAAACTCATAGTCCCCAAAGTGCTCCCACTCCTAGAAGAACCCCTAATAGTACTTCTATGACCTCTTTATTGAATTTGAACCTCTTCACCCTCACTACCCTCTCATTGTTGCTCATTATTTTTTATTGAAAATTAAATACATAGGTTCAAGTGTAAGCATTATACAAAAATATTCCTAAATGTTCAATATTTTGAGAAAAATAAAATAAAAATGCAAAATAATATACACAAAAAAACAATGGATAGTAAACTCACTATTATTTTATTCTCTTCTCAAAGTCAATCTCGATCTTTGTCTTCTTAATAATTTAGAAAATGGAAAAATGAGTTTATTTTTATATTTAGTTTTTAGCATAGTTGATTTAGGCTTAGGGTAAATGGTATAAAGGAGTGTGCGGTCCCTATGCCCCCAATCAACTTTTTTTATTTTTCAATATTACATTTATTTAAGTTACTTGGTCTATAGGGGATGGCTAGTCATCTCCTATCATGGCTTGTGTAAATATTGACATTTAGAAACTGTTTCCAAATTCTTTTGAAGATTGAGTATGGGGTGGGGATATTTTTTACCCTTCCCAATATCCTTGAAATATTCTTTCTAATAAGCAAGTCAAAAAATGTAAGAAACAAATCCTCTAAATGCACAAATCTATAATAATTAAATTGCATATACTCTAATTTTTGCTTTAAATATGTTCTCTTTGTCTTCTTCACAATTTTGAAAGGGAAAAATGAGTTTATTTTTTGTTTTTAGTTGTTGGCACAATTGATTTTGGTTTTAGATTGGTGTGAATGAGTGTGGTGTCTCTATGCCCCCAATCCCCTTTTTATTTTCAATTTTATCTTTTCTATGTTACTTGGGCTATAGGGGATGGCTAGTCATCTCCTATCATTTATTGTGCAAATATTGACATTTAGAAATTATTTCCAATTTTTTTAAGATTGAATATGGTGTGGGGACATTTCTAACCTATCTCCATATCTTTAAAATATTTCTTATAATAAATAAGTAAAAAATGTAAGAAACACATCCCCTAAATACATATATATAGTAATTAAATTTCATAATTTCAATTTTACTTTAAAATATATTAATGTGTGACCAAATTTTATTTTGAACATATCCTCTGATATTATTTTAAAATGATCTATTTGAACCAATGCCCATTAGATATATATAAAAGTTGGTGTGAGAATACTTTATAACTATAAATGATCTTTCTTTCATATTAAATGATATTTATATACAAATTAAATATTTTATTTGAAAATTCAATAAATAATAATTATTTTATTTTAATACGAAACTGATAGAAAATGAGATCAATAAAAAAAATAAAGTACTAACGATAAGGTCATTCAACCGTGCAACTAACTTTGTTGACTTAACAAATAAAATAATTATATAGAGGCTTCTAAAATAGAATAACAATTTTGAGCCGTGTCTTCAGTAAACTCTACTTGTAAGAGATGCATCAAATATTACGTATCTTCCGGATTTGTTTATTATTGATATCACTTTCATGTCTGATATCCCATGGATTATTTTCAGGTCATGTCATACTAAGCTCCACAGCAGAAGAAACAGTTAATCACAGTTAATTATGAGAGAAACAGGTATCGGTACTTGTTAGTTGTTACACTCACAAACAAGCATTCCACATTGCTATTCATTGCGTAAGGAGCGTACAGTAGTGACAAGGTAAATAGTGTACCAAATGATTTATAAATAGATGTAATGTGTGGTCTTCTCTAATGGAAGTTGCCGACATATGGAAGCTGAAATGAAAGGTCAAAGAAGTGTATGGGACCCAAGATCGGCACAAGATCTTCCAATAAATAAGTTCACTCCGTTCGAGATCAGATCTTCTACAGGGCATAATATGAATCGAGAGCTGTACTCAATGATCAGAAGGAAACCCAGTTTTCGGGATTGTTGGTTAGAATGGTAGGAATGTAGTAGCAGGAAGGAAGTCACATACAGAGATTAGGTGTGGCATGTGCAAGTCACATAGGTATAACTTTTTATTTGTGTGGTGGGTTATCAGTATTCAACTGCTGAGATTGTACTCTTTTCCAGGAACTATGACAGATGAGAAACATTAAATGCAAGTAATATGTACATTTTGTCATGTAGGACTGTAATTGGTACTCCGAGCTCTGTCAATGCACGCCATATTCTCTGGATTGGATCTACACATTTCACGTGTGGAAATTTTAGGGAGAGTCTTTTGTGAATAGGAAGTTGTGGGATTATTCTTATTATTTGGTGTGAAATGAGAATGTAAAAACATTATTGATTGTTTAATTTATTGAATCATATATAATGTTGAAGAGAACTTTTTGATCTCCGTACAGTCTTTAGTCCCTATTGACGTTTCTATGAAGCTTTGCACTCCTAAATAATGTAATTTGTCAAAGACTGGAAATGGTTATCTTTTAATTCTTTTAATTATTTCCCTTTGAAGAAGGTTTACTTTCATATCCTTCTCAAATGGTCTCTTGTTCCTCGTCAAAATCAGAAGTGGAAATGTAAGTTTACTTCCAAATTTTGGAGCAGATTGAGTGCTCAAATATGGAAATCGAAAGTTTTGATACTCAAGTGCTGGCTTGGAAAATTTTGATACTCAAGTGCTGGAAGGAACATACTTTGGTACTGCACTTATGTCAAGAAACAATGGACAGCTGTTTTTAAATCGTTTCTTGCTATTTTCCTTCATGATTTAAATTGGAAGGAAGCCATCCTGGGCTTGGGTTTGCAAAATAATGTTAGTGTTGATTCTATTAGACAATTGATAGTAGAATTATTTTTCCACAAGCGTGTCAAATTATGATATTGCTATCATAATTATTTTTGAAAAATAATGTTTATCGAAACTACGGTTGGATTCTATTAGACAAGTTATTTTGAAGCATATTTGGAAAGCTAAATGTTCAGTTATGTTTCTAATAACTATTATCATGCAACTGCAACTTTAAGGCTTTACTCTGACATCCTTTTTTCATGTGGCTTTTTTGTTTTCGCAGCAGTGGATTCTATGCAAGAAAGATTCAAAGGCCATGGTCCAACTTCAGCTAATTAAAGATCAAGTCTTACAGTTCCAATCTAACGACAATTTTTGTCATTGTAAAGTTATACAGTATATGAAATGATTGTCCATTTCAACCTTCTTTTGGCTGAGTTGTAATTATGGCTTGTGTGTACAGGTTGCCTTCTTATGACAATTTTGTTTCTCTCAGTTTTGGTAGCTCCTATTCTTTGTAAATTGATTTGATTCAATATTAAAAAAAAAAAAAAAATGTTGAAGAGAATGTTTTTTCTTATAAAGACTTTTTTGAATATTTTTAAAATTAAAAGTGTGATTTTTAAATTAAATTGTGTATGATTTGTTTGCATCATTTATGTGATTTGTATGATTTTCTTAAATATTTTTAAAATTTATAAGATTTTCTTTTTTAAAAAGATATTTTATGATAAATCAAACACATTAAAATAAAAAGGAAGTCCAAAATATATTGGAGTATATACATTGTGTAATAAATTTATATGAATTGTTCTTTGCTTGATTTTAAAATGTCTAATCTTATTGTTTAATTTTATGAGAAGAAAAGGGGTAATGTTTTCTTTTAAAAATGGAGTTATAAGAAAGCCATTATTGGATTCCTTGACAATGGTTTTGTAGGTGACTTTTAAGATCATTATTTTGCTAAAAGATAAACTTTTAATATGGTTAAATGTTGACCACATTGACTATTTTGTCTACCTCTTTAATATATACAAGTGTTTATATTTTTCGCAAACCACATTTGGTCAACTTAAAATAAGTTCTAGTCCCTTAGATACTAATCACACACAAGTGGGCTTTTACTTGACAATAAGATCTCTTATACTTATTTTGAAATAAGTAACAATACCAAAGAAAACACTTAAGTCTAGGAAAATACTCAATGTTTATCATGCTTGGAAACCCCTTAGTCAACTCTTGGCCCACAAAACTAGAACTCGTGTCATTGTGGAGACTTTGTATAAAGATTCTCCTCATTTCAAGCCCCTTGATTTTTCTAGCACCCATCAAACACTCTATGACATAGGTGATAGGAATAGCTAAAATATGGCCAAAGAACAAAAAATCAAACTTGTAACATTGATCAATGACTAGAAGTAGATTTATATATGGATTTACTTTTTTTGTGTTATTAGTGACTTGGTATTTATTTTTAAGATTAATGTATGTTAGATTAAGGTTCACTTTATATATAGTGTTAGCTAGAACTTGGTCAAAGAATCTAAAATCAAACTTGTAGCATTGAGCAATGAATAAAGATGTAGATTTGGTTGAGTAAGGAATAGAGTTCTAATTTTTTTGTGTGTTGTTAATGACTTAGTATTCATTTTCAAGATTAATGTGTCTTAGATTAAGGTTATATATCACACTTTAGCAATAGGTATGACCTAGTTAACAAACAAACCTAATAACATAGAATAATATAAGTTTCAAACGTGTCTCATGATAACATTTTAATTTATACCTTTTAGGACAACAAAAAAAATCAATTTTGAATTAATTAGATGAAGTATTTTAGATGTTGAGGATTTCATGTTGCTCCAAGCACTCAAACATGTAGATTTTGTGAGATTGTTTCATGCCCTACACTCCACCTTGCTAGAGTCATTCACTATGATTAGTATTTGCCAAATATACACCATTGATCAATCTGAGTCATTATATACTGTTGAGAATGTTTCCTTCCTCTATAAAGGTAACACATTTATATTTGCAAATGATTGGATGTCATTTCCTTTGTACCAAAAGATAAATAATATGTTTTAACCTAAGGGGTTTGAAATCTCATCCCAAACTATTCTAAATTTTTTTGATACTAGTGGAACTTGTACAACTCTTTCATTTTTCAGTTTACTTCATTGTTTCCAAGCATTTAGTTGGGATTTTTACTATGGGTATATGAATGCGACAAGTATTTGATTAATTTTTTTTTTAATACCACTTGCAACTATTGACTATAAGTTATCTTGCATGGTAAGTCTAAACATTTCCTCTCATTATTGTAATAAATATTGTTAAAATATGCTAGTATTATGTGTTTGATAAATATTTATGATATTAATCTTCTCTAAATCTACATGAAGGCTTATGTGAAAATTCAAAATGAAAAGGTAGAGATAGATACTAAATGTCAAGCTTTAAAAAAGAAGATGGTGTTTATGCATTACTATTGAAAGAAGTTCAAGAGATAACGAAAATAGATGTAAACATTCTTATCAAGTAACATATTTTTAGTAACTCAAAGGAAAATGATTCTCATAATTAGTTAAAAATTATTGAATAGAAAATAATGGTCTTGAGGCAATCCATTTCTAAATTTAAAATATATATGAAAGTTTGTGATTCTATACTGATTCACATTAGAATTATTTACTTATCTTTTGATGTTGATATTCTATGGATGATGAGGCTATTTTTTTAGATGGTATTGTTGTTAAGAGAGCCTTCAAAGACATGATATTAGAGGAAACATGTAATAAAGACACTTTTGATTGTATTACAATAGAAAAATAGGGAAGTATGTCAACAGATTTGATTACTTTTAAGAATTAAGTTTGGTGTCTACACAAGAAGTTAGAAGAAATAAATGAAGACATGTTGACATGGAAATCAAGGTTAAGCAATGTATTTATTCCTAATGGCAAGGCTTTACCTCTAATTTTGGCTAAATTCAAATAATACAAAGTGAGACTTGCTTCTACACATACCAACATTCAAGAAAAATACAAAGATAATGCCCCTAGTTAGAATAAAGATAAAGGAATGAAATTATAATATTTTGTTTCTTTTTTCCTTTATGTTTACAAAGTAACTTTGTCATAACTTTTTAATAAATTACATATGAAATTTATTCCAAAAATGAAAGTTATGAATAATGTTTATATTTAATATATCTTTTCAAGAAGTAGTTATGTTCAAGAATTAGTTATACTTTGTATAGTTATGTATGTAAGGAGAATGTATGAAAACATCTTCTTTTGTTTCCTCTAGATAGAAGTTTATTTATTCTACAAAAAAGGGTTGTCCCTTCCTCCTTTCTTCTTGTTTTTGAGAATTTATTTCACTAGAATTGTACAAAAACTCATTGAAGAGACTTTGGGTTCTCTTGGAGTAATAAGGGTTTAGATGAATTTTCAATCATTGGTTCTTTTATGTTGTGCATTTATCTTATGTTGAATTGTATCTACTTATGTGGAGTTTCTTTATATTGATGTGAATTTTATTTCTCTCTGTATGTTAAACTACAAATAGTTAAGATAGAATATGTTGTTTAATATAATTTTCTCTAATATTATTTTTATTATGATAAATTTATATATATTGGGTAACCATTTTTTTGTATTAATTATAGTTGAAACAACAGAAGAATTACATTATTTTACATATAGAACCTGATCAACTATTTTGCTGCATCTATATTACCAGCAGAGTATCAACCTGTCACTACACATGCCCTTATGATTGTTAGTTTACAAGTTTTCAACTTTTACATATCATCATATTTGTTGACTACAACCTGTACAGTATTTGTAAACTTTCATACTGTTTACATGGAAGCAATTCACCGACAGTTCCATCAATTCACCCAACATACTTGTTGTTTAGATAACATCATATTTGCTGATTACAACTTGTTGTCCTTGCCGGCCTCTGTGTTCTTCCATCCCATGATGAAGACTTTTGCTGCTATACGTTCATCATCTGATAGAAGGGTTTCTGAGCTCATGGTAGTGTGCGGATTGGCCTCCTTTCTTTAAAGCTACTAATGATCCAATTACAACTAAGCTGATGTTGTTCCAAATTACAACTATGTTGCTATTCCAGTAACCTCCAAACAACTACCCTACTATTATTTGTTGTAGAATTCATGCTTAGTAGGGTAATTGCCCTGTTGATCAAGGTTTGAATAGCCTCTCTCTCATCATAAGAGAAGACCTCTAATGTATCAAATTTCACAATCATCTTTCTCAGCAGCCACCTAATTAATGATTTCCTTTTTGACTGCCTCCAATGCTCTAAAAAAGAACTCCAGATTTGGTTGCCTCTGATTCACCACAATCTCCATAGTGAAAAAACCCTATTCTACCTCATGTGTCTGATCTAGAGAAAACATCTTCTTGGAATCATTCTTGCCTATTCCCATCCTTAACATGCCTTTGAAACTCATTAAGGGTTCTACAAAAAAGTCCAAGTGCTTCACCATAAGGCTGATGCATCTGGCCACAACTCCTTGGGTCCTTTTTAGACTACAAATCACCCAGAGAATTCTCCATGTTCACCGAGACCTGCCAAGAAATATTAAGAAACGTGAGTTTTTTATTAAACTCAGTAAGTTCCCTCTTGGACCCCTTAAATTTTCTTTCATTTCTCATTTTCCAAATGTGCCACATAACTTCGTTAGTAAGTACGTACCAAAAAATCTTGTATTTTTTATTAATCTTAAAATCTGGAAACAACACATTGTTCCAATGAGCTGTACCATTATCAATCCAGAAATTTAAATTGTAACAAAACATGCTCCAGATTTCCTAGGCATAGAAATAGTAAAAAAGAATGTGCTTGACTAATTTTGGGACTCTGCATATGCTGCAAATTTCAACATCATTAGAGTTAGTTTTAAATGGAATCCTCTGTAAAAGAACAAGCCATCTGAAGGAAGCATTTTTAGGCTCCATGGAACTATGCCAGACAAAAGAAGAAATATTCTGAAACTTCTTAATGTCCACGGACATACCCCAACAGGAGTTAATATGGTCCATCAAAATGGTGTTGCTCGTAAGGTCATTGTAAATTGTTTTGGCCTTCACATTACCAACACTGGTGCCATCTTGCCAAATGAAATCCTTGGCAATGTTGACCATATCACCCAAAGCCATTGGCAAAACTACACCATTGCAGGCTTCCCGAATGGTGGAGAAGGTTCTCGAGTTGGAGCTTGGAATGTTGAACTCCAGGCACAACTCATTCCAAGTTTTTAAACTACCCCTAGCGAGAATATATCCAAAGTTTCTGATACCTTTAGCATTCCACGCTTTGGCAGAACACCCTTGAAGCAAAGCAAGAGCCTTGTTATTATGCTCTAGACTCCACCACACAGATCTGGAGGAATGACACTTTTGGTTATTTTTCAAAATTATGTTATAATTCCTTAACTTAACTTTATGCTTAGTAAGCTCACACGCCCTCCAAATACTCCTAAATACCGGTGAGCCAGCAGGGACCATGGGGCATTTGCTGAGGAGAATGTCACTTAGGGGAAGGAGTTTCCAAGATTTGGCTTTCTTTGGGACCGCCGTTTGAATGTTGTTTCTCACCAGAATTTTCCAGGGTTCATTACCACTCAGGGACTTAAGGATCCACTTAGTAGCAAGTGCTATACCTTGAGCTTTTAAGTCTTTCAAGCTAATACCCCCTTGATGTTTACTGAGGCAACACCAGTCCCACTTCACCGAGTGCCTCTTTCTTTTACCCTTCCCATTAGACCAAAGGAATCCCCTTATCTTCTTTTGAATTTCGTTCACTTGGTAGCTACAAAAGAACCACACAGAAGCGAAATAAATGTTGCATGATGCAAGAATTTTTTGACACACTTGGATTCTTCTTGCAAGAGAGAGATATCTCCTATTCCATCTCTCAAGATTCCTATCAATTTTACCTCTAATCTAATTCCACATCTCTTTGAGATTGGGATTGACAACAAAAGGGATTCCTAGGTACCTAACCAGCTTGTTGGGGCCTCCCCATTGGAAACCAAACCTGTTCAGCCACTCGAGGATTTTCTTTCTAGCCTAGGAAGATGGACCTAGCTTTGGACAACTTGGCCCCAGAAGCCTGGCAGAACAAATCAAGCTTCACCATTAAATATTCCAAATTCCTTTGATTCATTTCCATAAAGAATGAAGTATCATCAATGAATTGCACATTAGTGAGGTCACTATTATTAGGCAGTCTGATCCCTCTGATCTTGGGGGAAAAGGAATTATCTTTTAATAGGTATGACAGAGCATCGAAAGCAATCACGAAGAGGGTCGGGGCGAGGGGGAAACCTTGTCGGATTGATCTCTCCAGCATTATTTCCTCTGACAACCTTCCATTAACATCAACTTTGTTCTTGGCATCCTTCAACAAGGTATTCACCATACTGCAAAACTTCGCAGGGAAGCCAAACACTTGGAGAACAACCCTTCAGAACTCCCACTCCACTCTGTCATAAGCTTTCTCGAAATCCAACAACAGCATGGCCGAATCTTGGTTGGACTGCTTGGCCCATTCGAGAGCCTCCCAACTTGTGATCAAGTTTTCCAAAATATACAACCCTTTTATGAAGCCCGTTTGAGTGTTGGTTATAAACTTTGGAAGAATGTTGGCAAGCCTTAGGGCAATAACCTTAGCCAATTATTATAAGTGACATTTAATAAGGTGATGGGTCTCCAATTCTTAACTAAGGACTTGTCTCCCGCTTTTGGGAGCAGCTTGGTGATCCCCCTATTAATCGCTTTCCCTAAAGAGCCATTTTCCAGTGCCTCCTTGTAGACTTGCAGCAGGTCCTCGCAAATCCAATCTTCAAAGGTTTTAAAAAACTCAACAGGAAGCTCATCACAACTAGGGGACTTGTCATTGCTCATAGAAAAGATTTCCTTTCTAATTTCCTCTTTCGTTAAATCAGCCTCAAGCTTGACCACATCCTCCTCAGCAATATTTTTAGGAATGAGGCAGCCACTCCACCATCCTCTGAGGAGAAGAGAACCTTATAGAAGGAATGGAATTGCTCAAGAACTTCTTCCTAAGATGAGAGCATTTGGATACCATCCCAAATTTGGCCAATTTTCTCCTTTAAGTTCTTTTCCTTCAGGTAATTGAAGAAAAACTTGGAACCCTTGTCCCCGCACTTTAACCAATTCAGCTTGGCTCTAATTTTTTTCCCTTGAAATTTGTGATTTTGAAGCTTCCTTAATCTGTCTTTAGCAGTAATTAGATCCTTGCACAATAGCACATCACTCGGGTTTCTTTGCAATCTAGACTCAACATTAAAGATTTTGTCTTGGAGGTCCCCTTCCTCTTTCCCTCTGTCCAAAGCTTTCTTTCTGCCGATAGTTTGGAAAATCTTCCTCCATCCCTCCACATTTTGATTATGTCTCTCTAAATGGGAGTGATTCTTTAGCATCCACTTATTGATCTCTCTCAAAGAGGCAATAGCATACTGGCAATCAGGGTCTTTCAACAACTCAATGTTAAGAATGAAACCATCTTTTCTCCTTTACTGTTCCATGCCCCCAAAGGAGGCTGAAATACTAGCCTTAATCAAATGATAATCAGAGAGCGTGAAAGGAAATACCTGTACCACTGGTCCATCCTTACAGTGCCTGAAAGAGAAGAAGTCTTTACTAACATATATTCTATCAAGTCTACAGTAGATCCTATTGCCCCCTTTTTGGGCATTGCACCAAGTGTACCAAATCCCTTTTGAATCCTTTTTGTTTCCCTCCAAGGGGTCAAAAAGCCCCAGCTTGTTCTTAATAAGAAGCCAAAAGTGCTTTTCGTCTCCTTTCCAGGACACATCAGCTCCCCCCCACTTATCCTCCATCCTCTCCACCATGTTGAAGTCCCCTCCTACAAGCCAGGGAATCCCTTGCAAACAATTCATCCATTGCCAGAGTCTGATCCTATCTTTGTGGTCATTGGGAGCATATACTGAGCAAACCCCAAAAACCAATCCTTCCCTTTCAATCTTGACCCAAACCAACCTATTACAGGGGGATGAACCGTGATCAGTAATCCATTGAGCCCATTGATTAGAAACAAGGATGACAGCTCCTCCCCTCCCCTTTTCATGGGAAGTAGTGAAAAACTTGGACTCATTCCAGATACATCGCAGGTTAGTTTCAAGAGAGAAACCAGTAGCTTTAGTTTCTTGAAGTAGAACAAAATATTTTTTTTTATCCATGTTAAGAAACCTTCTAACAATGTATTGTCTATCAGGGGATTCCAACCCCCTGACATTCCATGAAATACAATTAACTTTCATTGCCATTTATCATCAAGGATTCCTCTTGTCCGTTTTTGAAGTTTTCAAAGCACTTGGAAAGCTTATCTTCCACTTCCAGCTTTTTGGAGACAGGGGACTGCAACACAGTACTTGTTTGTCGTCTCTTGTTCTTGGAGATTTGGATTTTTTTCCTCCTATGGGAGCGTTGTTGTACTTTCTTGGCCTGCTCGGACCATTTTTTTGTTTTGGGGCAGCAACCTTCTCCCCCCTAGTGAAATCCTCCTCCTCAAAATCCTCCATGGTTCCTATAGGCTCGCCGTTATTTAGGATATCCTGATTTTTATTTTTATTTTTAGTATTAACAGAATTTTTATTAGTTTCATCTTCATAGGCCTTATAGAAAACTATCATGTTATTACAGGAAGAATCTTGTTTATTCATTTCAAGCTTAGTGCCCACTTCATGAGGAGTGGGGTTGATTTCACCTCTAGTTAGGGGGGTGGGGGTAGAAACAGTGGTCTGTCCAGGGGCCAAGGAGGCAAGCCCTTCAGACTGGGATCCTACACCCCCACATCTAACTTCATTGCTGATAGAGAAGAAAGTTCCTTGTGGGTACTCAGTAGGGGTAACACACATGTTCACTATTGAGCCACCACCCAAACTAGGGGGGACGTTGGGAACCAATAGGGTGTCTCTAGTGCATCCGAGCAGATCACCCCAATTACCACCATCATCCTCATTGGCTAGGGAGTCAACCAAGGGGCCTTTCATGTTGTACCTATTAGCTAGGTTATCATGGATCCTCATTCTAATATTTTTCATGGCCAACTATTGGGCATTAAGCTTCTCAACCAACCCCACATTCATGGTAAGCCAATTCTCAAGCCCCAGGCCTCTCATAGATATGATACCCTCAACAACAGGTGGCTGGGTATCTGCTTCTAGCCTACCATCACCAACCTCATCTTGCGCAAGGAGGGCAAAGGAGTTCCTCACCGGGGTTGTTGGCTGGCTTAGATAATCAGCCATTGTTGCCTGGTTGTTCGTTGCCTCACACAGATGGATTTCGTTGCGAGAGATGTCGTCAGGTATAAGATGAGCATTCGGAACAGAATTATTCACCATGTCAATTTTTGGCTCAGGTTGGGAGCCCTTTTGACTATCTTTGAGAGTATCAGATCCTCGAGAGACCTCCCCATAACTATTCTCTGTTGTTTCGCCACGGGGTCTAGAGGTTGGTTTCCTCTTTATCGAGGGGAAATTTTTCTTAATGTGCCCTTATTTTCGGCATATGAAACAAGCATTAATCCCCCCAAGAACTTCCAAGGGGAAAACCACTTGGCCAAAATCTTCTTTAATGACAATATTATTTGGCATATTGACACCAGGGCACAAGGAAACTAGCGCTCGCGCGTCCAAGTGGGGGAGGGTGACCCTGGCCTCATCAATCCTTATAACAACCCCCAAAGGAGCCAAGATTTGCAGGATTAGCCTCCATAACTTAGGGGGAAAGTTTTTTATAGTGACCCATCTAGGGCTCGATAGGGAAATGATCTCCTCAACAATGGCTGCCGGAGAATAGGACAAGGCCCAGAAGGTGCAACCACCCACGTTCCAATAAGGTTTCTCAATGATTTTTTGTTGCATAGTCTGATTCACCAGCATTATGACAAATAAACCACGTTGGATCATCTGGAAAAATTTAACATGAAATCCAAATTTGATTCCCCAAACCCTAGCGAGCCAGGAATCAAGAAACTTCCTAGCCAGAATCTTACCAGTGTCAAGCGCCGCAAAAAAGATAGCAGTGTTTTTTAATCTAACTCTTTCATTTATAATGACTTCCTTTAATTCCTTGTTCAGAGAAATAAGAAAATCATTGGGGACGACAAAGGGAGACTTACCTTCACCTGCTCTATTTCTGGTGTCGTCAAAATCCACTAGAAACTTGGCATCAACTAGAATGTCACCATCACTCCCTACCATAGCCATTTTGAAAGTCTTCTAACTGCCAGGGTGCAAAGAGCCTAAATTCATCCCACTACTGGTGCTAAGGGGGAGGGTGTCGAGCCCTCCTCCATTATTGTAAGGAGGGGATGTGGCTATACCACACACCCCCTGAGTTTTGCTTCTCTACAACTTAAGAAACATAACATAACCTAACAGGGCACATAAAGAACCAGAAACAAAATCAAAAGAAAGGAAAGAAGGAACCCATGGTTAGAGAAAACCTTGGTGAGGGGGCGTACGACCTCCCCCACAAGGCCTTGGCACGAAATCCCAAGGTGCCACCAAGCCCCTATACAACCTTAGTTGTAGACCAATTCCATCATCACAAAGATCTTATTGGGTAACCATTCAAATCTTGTGGTATCATTGTTGTATTTGAGACTTTGTACTCAAATTCATATTATACTTTTGGTTTTCCCCTCTTTTATTTGTTTTTGCATGTGTTCCTTTCCTTCTTTCTAGTTAAAAGAATACCCTTTTATAAACTAAACATATCTTAGAAAGGAGTTTCCCCTCTCAAACACAAAGGAAGATTATAATGTAGTAACAATCTATCCAATCTATTTTGAATATGTCACTACATGTTAGGTGAGTGTTGTCAATATGAATTGCACCCTTTGTTGAATGAATGAATTCAACTATTCAGTGAAACATGTGAATGGATTCAAGCTGTGGGACCTTGAAAATGAAGTCAAACCTCTTGATCAAGGGCATGTTCCCTCTCTAAACTAGGTACAAAGTGTCGATCCAACTCAAGCACTTGATAAAAACTGGAAAACTAGACCTATTCTATTAATTTCCAAAGAAAAGGGAAGAAAGAATGTTGAAAATAAAAAAGGGTGATGCACTAAATTTTAGAGAAATTTCTTCCTTGCTTGCTATAGAAAAAGAAATATTAGAAATTGCAAAGGGCTTACACAAGCCTATGATTCATAGAAATCCTAGAATAGATGAAGATAAGGGTTAACAAACACTGGAAGGAAAATAAATCCATAGTCAATTCATGTAGCCAAAATTCACATGACATGAAACATGTAAAAAAGTGGGTACTCATTCACAAATGGAGGCGACAAGTCACACACCATGTAAATAATAGAAATATACAAGGTAAATGAAATAAATTCCTATTAAATCAAAGGATTGGAGCCAATTATAGTTACAAATATGTGGAAAATACATAAGTCTACTAAAGCAACAAAAGGAAGAAAAATTACAAAAGCATAGTGATAGGTCTAGATAATAGCTTGTTTTATGTTGGTTTTATGCAGACTTTAAGATACTTTTAAACATACTTTCTAAACAATATTCCATCTCATACTATCCTTTTTATATCCATTATGCAGACCTAAACCCAAAAACATGGTGATGGAATTATGGTCTAATATATTAGCATTAAATGGTTTATATGAATATGTGTATGGGAATTTTGATGGAATTCTATGTTTAATTATGATAGTTATCCTTGTGTACGTGTTTTGTGAAACTAACTTGTTTGTAGTTAAAGGAGGAACCATGATACATAGCATTTGCAGAATGAACACATAGCAAAAGGAGCGTTGGACAAAAAAATAGGGGAAACTACAAAAATAGTTGAATGTGGTGATCATTGGTTGAAGGCACTTAATGAAGATAGAATGTGTGTTATTATAATTAGTTAATAAATGCTATAGAAGAGGTATTTCTTACATGGGGACTTTAATAGATGGGCATATGATTGCATGCATTATGTTTTGGTAGAGTTCTAGTTTTGATAGGATTCTCCTTTTTTAGTTGTAGGTTGAATAATTCCAAGTCTTAATTCTATGCTCTAAATATCTGGGAGTGGAGTTAATGATTTCGGTTAAGCTTTTGCTTTTAATAAAGATGAATTCTCTCAGTTTGTATATAACTGTTGGTTAAGTCCATAGGTTAGTTGGTTTTTTGTAGTTTTACATTATCTATTACTTTCATTTTCAAACATGAATCCTCAAAATGATTGAGTACAATTTGTGCAAGAATATTTTGTAATATTTCATCTTATGCAATAAATGGAGATCAATTCATGGAATGTATGAAATCTATTAGTTAGATCAAGTTCAATTAAAGTGGGAATAGTTACTTGAGTAGGCCACTCAAGGTATTGTTCTTCACTTCACCTTTTCAGTTATTTATTTATGTTGATAGCTATTATTAGTTTATCATTGTTCACAAATCATATGCAAGTTAATTGGGATTTCATTTCTTGCTTATTATGAATGAGTATTTAGGAGCATGCATGTAATGATTATTAGTAGTACTTTGGAGGATAGTTTAGTTGAGTCAATAGCCTTTCTCAAGTTTTTAATTAATATAGTATCATTTCATTAGCAATAGTTCAGTTACAACCTTTACTGTAGGTACTCATAGCAAGTAGTCTCAATTTATACTTTTTATTGTTTCACAATTTTATGAATTTCCAACAATTAGAATGACTTCAGTAAGATAATTTAGGTAGTTTAAGTCCATGAAGGCATATACAATGTTGCACCATCATAAGCTTATGCACCTTGGTTGATGATTTAATGTAGTTTGAGCAACATGAAGTGGACTATTCAGTTAGTTAACCCTCTAAATTGAGTAGATTCTACCAAGTTTACAAAACACTAGCTTAGACTCTACATTTTTGGCACCATTGTCGAGGATGACCTACTATCTTCATAGACATGTTCTTACAGTTTCATAGTTAATTTCTCTTTTCAAGCATTAGGACTATTAGATAGAACCTTTTTCAACACCAAGCAACTAACATTGTGTAGGCCCATTGAATCTAAAGTCATGTTTTATGTATGCAGAGGTGGAGAGATCCCTTGGGTAGGTTCCTTCCTTCCACACTAGGAAGCTATTGCAGAAATTGGTGACCCTAGTACTCAGAGTGAAGGTACCACTAAAGAAGAAATTTCCTTTTCATCAACCTCTAGCACACATATAGAAGGAACATACTGCACCATGGGTGATGCAGTAGATGATGACGATGCTCAACCAATATTTGGGTTTCCTATTACTGACAAGGAAAGGGCCACAGTGCCAAAGAACATTCCTCCTCCATCCTTGCCAGTTTCCTATGGGTTAATGACTAAAGACCTAGACACATTCCTCTTTGAATTTGATGTCTTATGCAAAAGTTATGATTATACTTTTGATGCACATAGGTTAAATATTTTTCTTACCACTCTCAAAGATGCAGCTTTGAAATGTTTCATGGGATTAGGTAAAGATGTTGTTCTTGATTGGGCCACCATGAAGACACTATTTTTGGAGAAGTATTAGGACTACTGTAGAGGACCTGATAGAAGGAAGGATGATATATTTTGAATGACACAGAAGGATGATGAGTCTTTAGAAGATTATGTTGAAATATTTCAATTTTCTTTAAAGAAAATCCCCAAAAACAAGTTGTCAGAAGAGTCTCTCAAACTAGTCTTTTTGAGAGGAGTAAATGAAGACTGTATTGATTCCTTAAACCTCATTGGCCAAGGAGATATTTCTCAACTACCATTTTCAGGTCCTGTGGGAATTATTCTAGGACCTTTACAAAAAGGCCAAGAGAAAATAGAACATCAGTTCTTGGTAAATCATCTAATGGGGTTTCAAAAGTTGAATTGAGCAATCTGTTATCCAAAATGAAAGAGGATATAATCAGTCATTTGGAAACATAGTTGGATACTCTCCACATTAAGAAAAAGAAAGAGGAAGCTGAGGGTATGCTCACTGAATATTGTCCAAGCTAAAGGCAAAGAAAAGCAAATTGCAAATGCAAAAGAGTGGCCAGTATCTAATAGGATAAAGTTGAGAAGCTTGAATTTAAACCCATTGAAGGAGATGATGGAGAACTCTTGTATATAGGAAAAAGGACACCATGGTAGTAGAGACAAGGTATACCACAAGGCCCCCTTAGCTTTAATTCATCTTTTTCTATTGGCAACCAAAGCTTTTATGCTTGGAATTCTCAGCCCTGGCAAGTAAATCGAAACCAATGGAAAAATACCCACTACTGAATTTGACACCATTTTTTGATAGACGTTCATCGGTCGTTTGACAAATCTTTGTTGAAAATGTGACAAAATGACAAAAACATTTTCGTCGTTGTTTTTTCGTCGAAAGGTCAATGACGAATTAAACATTGAAATAACGACACAGATTCGTCAGTCTTCAACATCATAAAATGACTCGGATATTCGTCAGAATATCGACAAAAACTTCATATATCCACTGATGAATTACACCAGAAGTTCGTCGCCATTTCAACGAAATGGGCAAGGATTAGCATCGAAACAACACAGAAGTTTGTCGCAATTTCGACGAAATGGGCAAGGAGTAGCGTCAAAACAACACCAAAAATTCATCGCCATTTTGATGAAATGGGCGAGTAGTGTCAAAACAACACCAGAAGTTCATCGCCATTTTGACTAAATGGACAAGTAGTGTCAAAACAACACCAGAAGTTCGTCGCAATTTCGACAAAATGGGCAAGGAGTAGCATCAAAACAACACCAGAAGTTCATCACCATTTCAACAAAATGGGCAAGGAGTAGCGTCGAAACAACAACAAAAGTTCCTCGAAATTGTGACGAAATGGGCAAGGAGTAGTGTCAAAGGGTATGTGCAGGATCATCATGGAAAAAATAGGCCCTTAAGTGGCAAAAAATTTAGAAAAATCAGAGTTAGGCAACTTGATGTAAAAATTTGAATAAGTTATCTATATTATTTCAAAAATATGTAAAAATAGAATCTATAGAAAATTGAATGTAGTTTCTAAATACTAGGTTTTTAAAAATAAAAAATCTATTTAGTGAAAATTTGAAATTTCAATGCAGTAGTACTTAAATTTCAGGGAAAAAATAAGAAGTAGGTGTCCATTGACCACCCTAACCACAATAAAATGATAATATTTTTTTGTAAGATTTTAGACATAAGTAGAGGACTCATGTTCGGATGTGATGCATATTTTTTGTAATTTTTTTCCAAGTAAATAATTAATTATGAATTTTTATTACAACTTTTAAAAAATATAAAACTCATCTAACCACCTTAACTTGGTCAAAACTTCATAGGAAATTTATTTTTCTTTTTAATTTATAGTATGTGAAGCATAGAATGTGATGCATGTTTTGGATTCAAAAAATGTAATATTGTTTGAACGCCATAGATATTTTTCAATCAGCCTATCAATCAACACTTTATTTGTAATTCAAGTAGAAAATGAATAATAATTATTTATTAAATTCAAAGTATAGCATAATTTATATTGTTGGAAATATGAGAATCTCTTTTAAAAACCCTTTTCATTTCATCAATTTTGGGTAAGAAAAAAGTCATCAGCCACATACCCTACAAATAGTCATCATATTGCCACTTTTTGGCCCATCATGATCTTGCACATACGAAACAAAAGAAAAAGTTTGTCAAAATTGTGACAAAATGGGTAAGGAGTTACGACGAAGCCTTCGTCACAACTATAGCAACTTCATCAGACCTTTTTGGTGATTCGTTGGTGGTTTTCATTGAAATTGTGATGAAACAATGCAATTTTTTTTTAAAAAAAATATTCGTTGAAATGTACCATCGCGGAGATTGATGACTGATCATACATACAGACTGCAAGATGCATAGATGCATAGAAAAAACATTACACTTGAGATGATTGATCATACATATAGACTGCAAGATGCATAGAAAAAGCATTACACTTGAGAATAGCCAAGGGCTAACAAGGGAAGGAGTTAAGAAATGTCTGGATTGAAAAGAAAATGTGTAGGGAAAATGTTGAGCAGTGTCAAGAGAACAGAGCTTGTAGAACATATTCTTGACCTAATCAAGCTCTTGAACAACTTAAACAAAATTAAAATAGTAACACATACATGAGACATGTAATGAACTTCCAATATCTGCTATCTTTTTCATTAATGCAGAGGTAGGTAAAGGAGAAATAATTATAATTGTAACACTATTCATAGTCCAGTAAATTATGTTCGTAATTTGTGTTCAATGGACCTCAGTTTTATCATTATACTATCCATCTAATACCATATTTTAATCCAGGGTTCAACTATCTCATATCTAAAGAAGCACCTTCAATTAACCATTTAAAGTATTATAAAACAAGGTAAGACTTTTACTTGAGAAAGATTGGGTACACTTGTAGGATTAAAGTTCTTGCAATCATCAGGATTTATTGGCACACAGACACAAGTTGCAACATATGAAGTAATGGATGACTACAAGTTAGTGAAATGGTCCTTAATATGTGAGTGGTTTGCAAATTGATTGGTAGAAAATAAGGTTACAAATAGATCTACATGAAAAATTATGATGACAATCTACTGTAATCATCAAAATATATGAAAAGTGCAAAGGAAAGAGCCGAGATACATCTCTAGTGCCTAAAAATAACACATGCAAGAAACATAAAAATAAGAACAAACTAGGTTTTGGATGAATACAAAATGGTGCCTTCAGCAAGTGATTCATATGCTTTCACACCCGACACAGGACATTAAGAAGATTTTAATCTTCCTTTGTGAAATTAACTACTTACAGAATAAACCCAGAAACCAATATTATATACCTCCATGTCTAGCCAAGGGTAGGTATAAGAGAAAATAATTTCTTCAATGCAATGCCGAAAAATATCAATGTGTGTGTAGGTTTGTATTACTCAAAATATCATTTCACTGCCTAAGGAAAAATACCAAAGTGATGTTTTAAATTTCAATCTTCACATAGGCTCCTTTATTGCTACACATGCATATACAAGAATTATTTGAGCTCTAAACTATTCAAATATTAAGGATTTAATTAGCTATAAGATGGAAATTTGTTGTTTAGACATAATCCATCATCTTTTACATAGTTTTATTCATTCCTAGCGCTTCAAATAAATTTGTGTAAATGAGATAGAAATGTGAATCTTTTATGACAAAGAAAATTCTTAAAAGAAGGGGGGAGAGAGCAAAGGGTAGGGGGCAAGAGAATGCTTGAATGTATAGCAAAGTATAACATTTTGATCATTATAACAATGAAACGAATCTTAAGTTTGAACCATTAATATCATTTACAACATTTATGATCAAGAATGAATGTAAGTAGAGAAACTTTTGCATACCTACAGATGGTACAAAATTTCATGGTTAAGTTGAAGCCTCCCATCAACAACAAGATCCAAATATCCGTGTATCTATCTCAATCGAGCCTCTAAACCCTTCCAAAGCTATCAATTTTTCCACTAACCCAAGTATGCAATAAAAGTCAAATTTTAGAGTTATGTCACCACTCGCTAAAATAGAAGAAACAAAGCTGAACCAAATCCACACACACAACATCAATGTGTTATTCTATACAAAGCCATACCTAAAACTAAACTCGTAACATTAGAATGGAAACAACTTCAAATTATGATGCGTAGCATGGATTCAAGGTATAAAGAATCATTTTGCCACCATAGTGAAAGTTAGCACTTTCTTTCATCTTTGCATATTGGTTTGATGCTTCAAACGATGTATTTCTTATATTGAAAAAAGTGCATTACCTTATTGAGTTTCTTTGTTTCCGAATAGTTTTTAATTTCTCTACTTCTAAAAGGGCCAACCATGTGATGGTGGAGCTCATTTTGGCCCCTCCCCGCCTCACATCACTCTCAATTCCCATACCCAATCATATAACATTAATCATTCATTCATCCATTAATAACATATAATATCTATTCATTCATCCATTAATAACATATATAACATCTATTCATTAACATATAACATCTTACACTAACATATTCGCATTCATTCATTAACATATAATATTCATTCTTTCAGTTTTTACATATTATCAAAAATATGGTTGTCATGATATGATTGCAATCACTTTTTTTTTTGTTTCTTTTTTAAAACTACAAAAATCTGAAGTGGAGTATTGTTTCTAAATCAATATATGTCCTCCCTTTAGTTGTTCTTCCCTCTGCTTGTGATCTTAATGTACGCCTAGTCATCTGCTAATGACGTGGAAGCTGATGCAATGGGGGGTCTACTGCAATAAGAAAGAAATGTTAAACTGATATGTTTTATTATTATTGTTACAAGTATTTCATTAATTAAAAGAACATTAGAGTGGTTCTCTTTACCTTATGGGTCCACATAATGTTCCTGAACTTTTGTTATAGAATCATGCTCAACATGTTGAACACCCTCTAAATCCTGATCTGTAATTGAAACACAAAAGGTTACATTAATTAATACACCAATTGAAATTAAATATGTTTAAGAGAACATGAGAGTGGTCCTCTTTACCTGATGGGGCCACATCATGTTCCTAATCTTCTCTAGCCTAATCATGCTCAACATGTTGATAACACTCTACATGCTCTAAAGTTGAAACATGAAAGGTTGTGCATTAATTAATACACTAATTGCAATTAAATATGTTTAAAAGAACTTTAGAGTGGTCCTCTTTACTTGATGGGGCCACATCATGCTCCTGATCTTCTCTAGCCTGATCATGATCAACATATTGATCATGCTCTACATGCTCTAAAGTACCGAGATGCACACCATGACCTTCATCTACAAGTTGTGCTCCACCCTCACCAGGCTACATTCCAATGTCATGTGCAGTATTATCATTGCTTGAATGTTTAAAACAAATAGGCATGTAATTTCTTTATGGTGGAAATTAATATTGAATAGATTGCACAAGTATTCAATTTTAAAAAAACTTTATTGAGTTTATTTACCTACGTGTCGAATGTAGTGGAAGGTTGTGTTTTCCCAATCAAGACTCTTAGGCATTCAACCATGGCTCCATAGCCTTGTTGGAAGGCAATCTTCAGGTCATCTTCTGTGGGAACTCTGTTGAATTCAGAGCCCTGCATTTTTGCATAAGATCATGAATTTTGCTCCTATGGTGTGATAAAACCAAAATTGTTTTCAATTTATTATTTGGATACTATAATTCATTTATTGATACTTACAATTCGTGCGGCTAATTTCATATAACCACCAGAGCCAAGTTTGTGTTGCCTATTTTTTTCTAGTCTTTCCTTTGTTTCCTTCGATGTGTCGGGCAACCTATGAAAAGCTTGAAATACATTAGATTATGTAAAAAGGATGAGTAATCAGTATATAATTACATTGTTGATAGTATCACATACCTTCCTTGGCCAGGTGGTGTCTTTCCTTTTTTCTTTTCAGCCTTCTCCTTTCCATCTGACACTAGGTCCTTCCACTCCCTCTCCGGAATCATAGGGGGATGCTCGCACTTTTTTTTCTTCTCTAAATGTGACCTATATTGGTCCCTCGCATACTTTAGATAGGTTCCAACTTTCTTAAGGACCTTGGTTCGGTTGAATGTTTTATCACCGAACAACACAACTAAATGGTTAATGAGCTCATCTTTTAAATCTTAATTTTGGGCATTCCACCATGTATGTATGGAGGGCCTGAAGAGCTCCAATATAATATCACTTAGATGTTTATAAAAAACATCATTTCCTACAAAATGATCATGGGATCAATAGTCTTAAAAGAGTGATCAATAAGTAAATTTCAATTGGATTATATATAATAATAATTAAAACATTTTAAAGTACCTGGGACCTTCTCTATCTTTATGGGAACGAAATCCTCGGTCACCACAAGTGTGACCAGCAATCTTCCCATACTAGTAATACAGGAAGATCTAGGAAATGCTGCTAAAACATCACCAATACTAGTGGCCTCTGCATCCCCAGGTACATGTCCTGACACATGTTCTAGCATATGTTCGCTACTAGAGAGTGCATTAATGGATGTCTAAATGGTATGTGTTGCCGATGCTTCAGATGACAATATAGGCATGGATGATGGGGTCAGATGATGTGATGTATATGTAGGAAGATCAGGATGGACACTTGTACCAACCCCTACTCCTTGGGCAGCACTTGCAGTACCCTAATCATGGCCAAGAGCATCATCATGAGGAAAATAACCCTGTAAAAACAACACATTCTAGTTCATGACATAAAAGAGTACAAAATATAAAACCATGAATGAACTTATGTTATAATTAAAGACCTCATGACAGCTTACTTGCAATTTTTGTAATCTCTTAGTCAATATTTTAACCCTCTCTCTTATCTCATCTATTTGAGGCACTATGAACATCAACTTAACCATTTTTTCATTGCAATTTTTTTGGAGCTTCTTTATCGTATCAAGAGGGTTTGTTGAATGTTTATTATCATCATCACACAAAATATTGACCGCGACCTCACCATGGATGCCTTCACTAATGGGTGCCTTTCCCACAATTAGTCGATCGCTAAATGCTAGAATATTAAAACATTATTGATATTAACCCAAAAAACTTATGAAAACAACATAATAATAAAAAAATTTGCTTGTATCTAATTTGTACAATTACAATGAGGTAAACTTGTCAGGTACAGGTGTATGAAGATAAATCGTGATCTATGCTTTGGGTTGGAGCCTTCTTCATATGATCAATGTCCCGCTAGACAAAAATTAAATATAAAAAAACATTACCAAAATGAAACTAATAGACTTATGAAAAAAAACATAAGAATAAAATGGTATATTGGAGTCATTAATTGGAGGTTGGGTAAAATGGTACATAGTACGTACCACCCCCATAGTGACTGTGATTGTAACTAAGCCATTCAAATTGTAATCAATTAACAACTCTTCCCCTACGCTATTGATTTTATCATTACACGTACTGTTATTGGTTTCCCCACGACCTCAATATGAAATTGGGTTGCTTATTTGTTGACCCAGGTCATGTACTATTTATAAACCCAGCAATATTCCCTGATGCTTTTGGCCTTCCATCAATGTACATAGCCACTCATTTATTTTGATCCTTATCTTTTAGTTGTATATAATTTGCCGATAGTATACCCACGATATTTCATGTTTATCGAACCGGGCTTGCATCCAATCTTTGTAACCGTGAATGTGGTCCAACATACTCCATCAATTCAGTAAATTTTTTGTAATAGACCTTTATGTCGTCCATGCAAAATAGGCCCAAACCATGTAATGACGATGGTGCTATGCGATATATCCTCTCGTTGACACAAAAATCAGTGTTTATTGGAGGAAGTTCCTTGGGTACCCATTGTTAAGTATCAGATGAATGAATTTCACAATGATTCTGATTAGATAACCTTACATTATCTCTATCGGTCTTTAGAACGAAAAAATCTTTTGCGACAGCCAAGCATAGTAAAAAAGAACTGTACGCTATAAATAAATGGATTCACTTTTTCCATATGCCTTTTTCATTTTAAGGAAAATAATTTAAGTCAACCCTGCTTGCTATCCTTTCTTTCTTGTAAAACAAAATAGGAATAGTAACATAGTTACTATTTGATCAAGAGAATTTTCCACTATTCATCGATTCCTTTTTATTCATAAGAGGAATAACACTTCCGTAGATGTTTGTACCTCAAGGGAAACTCGACGTCGCCTATTCTCTCATCATTATAAGAACATGACCCCCCTTCAGCAAGAAAAAATTCCATGTGTTTACAAAATTTTCTTCTAATCTTTTGACCTCTAGTTGATCTCCCTCTTTTATACATACTACATGTCTTGCTTTCCTCTTCTCTTCCTGAATTTCCCTCGCTTGAGGAAGACAAATCTGAGAAATACCTATTTGGTGGTACCTGCACTCATAAGGATTTTGGATGAATTTCTTTCATGGTGATGCGATCCCAAGGTGACATTATCATTAATCTATCATTTCATCGCTATAATTTCATAGGTTATAAGGTAATCAAGTCTTGATAGATTGCAAGCTATTGTTACTACCATCCAAATGTGTCCATCACAAATCAAATCTACTTAACGTTTTAACTCCCAAAATTTGTAACAAGTGTTAAATGTGACTATGGTCCACCAATTACACAACCAAGGCCTCAAATGGCCTCTAATTGTAATCAAAGCTATCCTTTTGGGTAATTCATTCAAGCAAATGTAAATTAGCGGAAACACCGCGAAGTTTATCGACACCTACATGACTAAAAATAGCAAATTTACATTTAATTTCCATATGTCTAAGTGGTTAATGGGAGGGAGTGTGTACTTAGGACCGGTTAAGTCATCATAGCAGTTTACGCTTTGGCAATAATTTTTTTAAGTCATATTAAATATTCCTATGTCTAATTGCTAGGAGACTTTGGTATGTTTTTAAGGTAGGATGATTGATGAAAGAGCCCAAAGACTAGCTCTTTCTCCCATGGTATCCGGCACACATAGCAGCCGTCTCTTATACAGTTGGACATGATTTAAAGAACTTAGCTAGGAATTATTCATTTAACCTAAGGTTTTCTCATAATGCCATCATTGAAAAGTATGATCAAATTCTTCTATTATGAAGAATTGGTCTATGTGCCTCTAGTAATCACTATAAATGTTTGTAAGGATAAAATGACTAATTGCATTAGGTAGGAGAGAATCAACTTTGAGCTCTTCAAAGATTATATTCCTCTATTCATAATTTTTAAGGGTTGTGTGTGGAGGAGGTTATCACTACCAAGAAGGGAGAAGACCTTTCCTTGTATTCTTTTATAATTTTGATGATTCTTATTTATTTTACACCTACATTTACAAATACACATACATATGCATTTACTGTTTTCATTTATTTCTCATGTAGTTTAATAGTTTGATTGATTTCATATTATATGTGTTGAAGACTTTAGAATTTCAATTACATTAATTTATGGATATGTTGTATCTATAACACTACAAAACCATATGCTTTTTGCATTTACACTTGCATTTAGAAATACACATTTATATACATAGATATAGATTTCTTTAATGATATGTTGCATTTATAGTTCTAGGAGAGCATCCAGTAATTGCATTTACATTTACATTTAAAAATACATATACATACATACACATGTGTGTGTGTATGTATATCATTTATATTCAGTGTTCAGAAACAACCCATTAGGTCTGTACATGGATAAAAATTCATAAAATCAGATCTCCTATACATGTTTTGTTGAAACCTAGGCTTGAACCTCTCATTTCACATGCTTTTTTTCACAAAACTATTGAGTACAACAGCTATACCTTCTTTATTTCTCATCCTACGCCCTATTCATGCATCCTACAATTACAACAGTATCCATGGGGCCTCTTATACAAGCTACAGTAATCACAAAAAGTGTAAGATCCCCTTTATATCATGTTTGGACTACAAAACCCTCAAAATGGAGGGACTCGGGATTATGATTTGTTGGTGAGTCGTGAGGACAAAATCATTAGCAATTCAACTCATTCTTGGAGTCTTTTGAAAGAGAAGTGAATCAGTGGAAGTTGGCACAAACCTTTAGTGTCAAGGTGAATGAGGTGATCAATTTTGATCGACAACCTGATGAAGAGTACCAGAAATGGATAAATGTATATTTAACTGAGGAAGAGTGAAAAAGAGTAGGCTGCTAACGGTTGACAAATCAGTTGTTGCAGTTACAACAGATTTCAGTTTTGTTTTTTGGTGACAGTCTAGGTGTGGAATTCTTGAAGTTTTTTGTTGCTGCATCAACCATTCTCGGGCACGATGAACAAGAAGATTCTTCCTCGGGGAGATTGTTGTTGTAACAAATTTTGGAATATCACAAGGCATCTAATTAGTCGGTGACACATGTGCTTTCCTCGCTCTGGATAAGCTTGTTTGCTCCTTCTTTCTATAAGAAGGATTTCAAGGCAAGAAGTACAGGTTAGCAAGTTAGATATTTTGGTCGAGTCTAGATGAAGTTGTAGAGAAAATTGTAAAGTTTGATGGTTTTAGGGAAAATGCAATTTAGGTTTTGAGTCATTCAGTAGTAGGTTTTGAATTCATGGGGATTTTATGTTTTATGAAAGTACTGGAATTTGAATTGATATGATTAATTTGAACTCATGTCTCTCCATTGTACAAGCATATCTAAATTTTGGAATAAAATGATCAAGGCTTTGCTCTCTGCCTCATCTCACCTCATTGTGGTGCGGTATGATTCTTGTTTTAGGTTTAATTCAAGGAATTAATTAAAATTTTGAATGGGATTGTAGGTGGATATGTTTTCTATAAGGATTTCATAAGTAGTATTGGGTTAGAATACACATTGATGAGATTGTAAAGCAATGTTATCAAGGATCTTATATGTTATGTGTTAAATCTATCATAAACCCTTAGATGCTTATAAATTTGACTCCTCCAATGGATATATGGCACTGATCTAAGTTGTACTTATTCGTATGGTTCAATATTTGTTTGCCTTTACCTAGAGCTTGCTACAAATTGCAAATCAATGACTATCTTCTATTGTGAAATGTTGGTGTAGTTATCTCATGCTCCAAATAGTTGATATTATTGATAAAAAACCAATTCTATTCAGTATTATCCTATTATGTTGAGCTATTAAATGAGATTATCTGTTGCTGTTAATGTTGTTTATGATAATGGTGCATAGGTTGTAAATGTATTAAGGGATCACCCTCCTGGGTCTTGCAGAGCCCAAAGCGTAGGAGGTCTTTCAAATCCTCGTCAGTTGGTCTAGGTCCTAAGAGCTGCCCTTTATTGGAATTGGTAATTCCATAGGTAGATTAGAAGATCAACCTGCTTACCGTAAAAATAGCCAACACCTTGCATATGTTTGTGGTGGAGGTATTAAAGAAGAAATGTATGCCTCTATTTCCATTCATTATATCGACCTTATCCTAGCATATACTTGGGCTAAGTCTACAATTGCTTCAGACTCATGTGATGAAGGCTATGTGTGATGAAATCCTAGACCTCAACCAAGATGTGGGTAGATTATGGGAGTATTTCCAAGACCTGAGGCTGGTGGATAAAAATGTGAAAGACTAAGCTAATTTTTTTTTTGTCTTATCTTATACCATTTTACGAGAATGGGGGTGCCAATGTACGAGAAGATCTTTGAAAACTAGGCATGAAAATTAAAGGTTAAAGAGAATGGGGGTGCCAAACTTACAATACTGATTGCCCCTTGGTCGTCGATTTTCCCTGAGTGCTCTCAACCTCGTCCTCAGCGCTGGTATTGACCTTGTTTTCATTCCTCCAAACTTTTCCTCGGCACTGATATTGACCTTGTTTTCACTCCAAAATCTTCGCCGACACTGGTATTGACCTTGTTTTAACTCCAAACTCTTCCTCGGCACTGGTATTGACCTTGTTTTCACTCCTCCAAACTCTTCCTTGGCGCTGATATTGACCTTTTTTTCACTCCTCCAAACTCTTCGTTAGTGCTAGTATTGACCTTGTTTTAACTCCAAACTCTTCCTCAGTGCTGGAATTGACCTTGGTTTCACTACTCCAAACTCTTCCTTTGTGTTGGCATTGACCTTGTTTTCACTACTCCAAACTCTTCCTCGGTGCTTGTACTAACCTTTCACTTCTCCAATTTGACAAGCTACAACTTGGTTTCATTAGGTTTTACAATATGTTAATTAAGTTCAAAATTTTGGCACCATTTAGCTAGGTTTTAATATTCTACAATATAGTTAAGTATATATTAGCTATATTTTACATAATAAATATAATTATTCAACTTATTATAATTATACTATTCTTTTAACAAAATTATTAAATACATATAAAATTATTATAATTAATAATTAATACGTAAGTATATTTTTATATAATACAAAAATGAGAATTAATATGTAATATATATTTAATAAAAATAGTAATATATATTAACATGAGAGAGAGAAACTAAATTTTGATTGGTTGTTTCATGTCAACAATCCAAGGATGGCATGTGTCCTTGGGGAGTTATGCTCAAGGTAGCATGCCATTTGATTAAAGATATGATAATTCTCCTTTAAGACATGTTCAATGTATCCATTGCACACTTAAGGAGACAAAGATAAATATAGGGAAGAAAATATAGAGAGAGAGGGAGATAATGAAAAACATACAAATAGAAAGGTAGACAAAGAGATAGAGAGGGGTGGAGAGATAAAGAGATAAGGATGAATAGATAGAGATATAGGGAGGGTGATTGATATATCTCTCCTTGTCACTCTCTATATCTCTATATCTCCCACTATATATGTCACTCCCACCTCTTCCCCCCTCTATCTATTGAGCTATCTCTCCCTCTCCCCCCTTTCTCTCTCATTCACTCCATCTCCTCCATCTCCGTACTCCATATCTCTATCTCTATTTCTTTTATCTCCTCTCACCCTCTCTTTATCTCTTTCCTGCCTATATCCCTTCTTTCTCCCTCCCTCTCATCTCTTCATCTCTCTCTCCTCATCCCCCTCATCCATTGACTCTATTCCACCTCTCCTCTTCCCATATCTCTCTCTCTCTTTCTCTCCCCATCTATCTCTATCTCCCCATATATTAACTAATAAGCCATGCAAGTATACAATAGTATATGTTGGTAAAACTATAATAGTGTTTTATTAAACTATAGGTAACACTTATCTTTCTAATGTCAAGCCTTCTTATAAAAATAGTGTTTTATTAAACTATAAGTAGATTATTGTCACCACTCTTCATTCAACATGAAATGCCAAATGTAGCAATTGTTTTGTTGCTTTTGTCAAGTTTCATTAACCAAGCTATTTAGTAGGTTGAATAAAGTTGTGTTATGACCCTTCATCTCTTTAAAATAATTAGACAATAATAGCGAGATCAGGAAGCGGAGAAAACTTAACTCCTTCAAAATAGGGGTAGTTGTGGGTTTGTTGGTTTTCTTTGTATACTATATACTTAGTTCATCTAGGATAAATAAGTAGCTTTAGATCATTTTCTTAGTTGTGTATCCTAACTAATATAGAGTAAGCTTTTTCATTTTAATTAACTACTACATAATAGTTTATGTGTTGAAAGAATTGTTTCCATTCTTTGTAGTTTTTACATTGGAATAAAAATCATCTTTAATTTCATGCCAATATACTTCTTTCATAAAGATATTTGTTTGAAATAAGTGCTTCATAACCCATCTAATCAAATCATAATTAACCTATAAAAAAGGAATAGGATTTTTCTAAAGAAAAGAACACTTGACCCAATCATAAGTGTATGGCCTTCGAAGAAAGGAGTGATCCAGCTTAGCAATAAAAACTACCTGATTTAGACCTAGGTATGTGCAGGATCATGATGGGCCAAAAACTGCCAACATGAAAAAAGGAGTGTTTTGAACTTGCCAAAAAATGTGAAAATCTTGAGTTGACTTTTTTTTTGGGTTGGCTATCAATACATTGCTCCATAGAAATTCCCAAGCCAAAGTACTACAAATTGGATATCTGATTTGTTTTGGATATCCAATTCGTGTCTAATATCTAATTTGAAAAAAAAATTAAAATGTAATATTTTGGTGCTATAAATTAGATATCTAATTTTTGCACACATATACCCAAGAGTAATTAGGAGGTGGAGGGTGGGAAAGAGAGAGAGAGAGAGGGAGAGAGAGGGAAAGGGAGAGAGAGAGAGAGAGCAAGTGAGAGACAAAGAGAGGCGGAAAGGGAGAGGGGAAGAGGGGAAGAAGGGGATAGGTAGAGAGAGAGAGAGAGGGAGAGAATTAGGAGGGGGAAGGGAGATGGGAAGAAGGGGAGAGGTAGAGAGAGAGAGAGGGAGAGGGGAAGATTGTTGAGGGTAGAGGATAGACAGTTT
>VDFB02148939.1:0-12623 GCA_007258455.2 Sequoia sempervirens | reverse complement strand
TGATGACTGTGTAGTATTCATCTAGGGAGGAAACGACAGTTTCATATACATGATTCACGTTTGTGTGGGTGCCTTTCCCTTTATCAATGTTATAATTATTCCCTTTATTGCCATGATTAGGCATCAAATTTGTGTATATCTTAAGGTCTTCATCTACAATTGGTTGTTCCACATTTATAATTCTTTGATCGATGAGATTTTGAATTATGTTTTTTTAGCCTCATACAACTGTTCGTGGTATGCCCTTTGATTTTATGGAAGTCACAAAGTTGATTCTCATTATACCAAGGAGGTTTCACATCCAATTCTTGGTAATTCTCATAGGTGGGAGCTTTGATGAGTTTTTCATTTATCAACTTCTTCATGATGACTTCTAGTGGTTCCCCAAGAGTGGTGTACTATCGCCTGGGGTAACTCTTGTTCCGTTGGGGTGGTCTCCTTTGATCATTGAGATTTTTAATTGTCGGATTGTTGTTTGGTTGTTGTATTGCTTGATGATTGTTTTGGTGTTGGATTTGTATTTGTGGTGTCAGTGTATTTTGGCGAGGGGCACTAATGACCACTTTGGCATCAACGACCCCATCATTAGTAACATTTTTTTCCTTGGCCATGTGTGAGGTTTACCGTTATAATTGGTGCATGGGCGATTGTTTTGTTGTTCGGGGTATGAAGTTGATGATACGGGTTGAGTCATAAGGGCTCGTTCGATGTTGAGCGCCTTGGAGATCAACTAGTCATATGTGGTGATCCCTTGTACCTTGAGATGGAATGCCAAGAGGCCATCAAAGTTGGATATAATGGTGCAAACTTGTTGTTCCTCGGGCATGGTCCATTTGCTCTTATTGGACTTGGATCGCCATCTTTGTAGGAATGAAGTGAATGATTCATTCTTTCCTTGTTTTAGATCTAAGAGTTCTTCTAGACTAACATCCATTGCAATGTTGCATGCGTAGTTTTTAATTAATGCATCTATAATTTCTTGGAATGTTCTAATACCTATAGGTAGACAAGAGAACCATTCCATAGTGTGGCTAGCCAAACTCCTAGAAAATAGCCGCATCAGATAAGTATCGTCATATGAGACTTCCATGTAATGAACCCGGAATTCCCTGATGTGATCTTCCGGGTTTCCCGTCCCTCAATATTTGTCAAACTTGGGGATCTCAAATCCCTTGAGGAATGGTTTCATCACAAGGCTCCTATCAAATGGATAGGGACACAAGTTGCTTGGTGTTTTTGTGGTTCGCCCTGATTGAAGATCGATCACTTGTTGTGAGAGCAACCTGATTTGTGTCATTATGTCATTTTGCGGATCAGGGGGTGGGATGAAAGTGTTTTGGAGTGTTTCAATTGTGGGTTGGATAAGTGGGTTGGTTGGTGTGTTGTTTGATGGGATTTGCACATTGTGCCGAGCTAGGTATGTTTGCACTTGCTACTGTATAAACAACGCTTGTTGTTGTTCTTGTTGTTGCTGTGCTAAAATTGCCTGTTGTTGTTCCAACAACGCTTGTTGTTGGGATGCTAATTCAGCTACTTCTTGCTACTCTTGATATTGTTTTATTGCTTGCAGATATGCTTACAGTTGTGCTGCTTGTTTTTGTGCAAAAAATTATGCTTGTGCTTGCTCTTGCTGTGCTTGATATTGGGTGTGTGCTTGAGCTTGGGCTTGAGCTTGTGCCGCTTGTTGTTGCAATATAATTTGGGCTTGGGTGGCCTTTTGTGCTTGGGATGCTTGAGCAGCTTGTATGGCTTGAGCGGCTTCTTGTTTTTGTTGTTGTTGTTGTTGCAATAAGGCTTGAGCTTCTGCGGCTTGTTGCACTTGTAATGCAGCTTGGGCTGCTTGGGCAGCTTGTGCATCTTGAGCGGCTTGCTGAGTAGCTAGTTGTGCAGATTTTTGTTTTTGCACTTGTAGGAATCCCCTTTGAAAAGCAGCTTTTAATGCGATGTTTTATTGGCTTGATATCCTGGAAGTTGGTGGTGGGGGGTGGTGGTGATTTGAGTGGTGGATGGTGATGTTGATGTGATTGGTCCTTGGGAGACCATGCTTTGTGATGTTACGGGGGTGGTTGATGATGTCACGATTGCTTGTGTAGTTGTCATCTATTGTTGCGATATTGATGACAAGTTTTGAGAGTTCAATGTGATGCTTTGATTGGTGTTCGGGATGTTGGTTTGATTGATATTGATATTTGATAAAGGTGGGAGCCCTAAGCCAAGGAGTGGTGTGGATGATGATGGTAATGGTGGAAGTGGTGGAAATATGAGGGGTGTGGTGTCGAAAATTCCCCTAGGTCAGAACATGTCTCCTTCCTCTTACAAATTTGTGAGGGGAGAAGTTTGAGGTGTTGCATGAAAGAATGATGATGATGGATCCCTATGGAAAGTGAGAGGGACATTCTTATGTAATGGATTTTGGGGTACGTTTTGTTCCAAAATGGTATTCGCATCTAAGTCTTGGTTGTTAACAAGGGGGTATGTTTGAATAGCATTAAGAAATGCATTTCCCTTATTGACATTAGGTTTTGTTGGAGCAAAAGATGTTGTGATTTACGAAATGTTTTGGGTGATGTTTTGGGATGGGGTGTAGATGAGATGGGGAGTGTGGATGAAATTAGAGGTATGATCTCTAAAGATGGTTCCACTATTGAGCTCGTGTCAAAATCAGAAGGTAATTTGGCCCCTTGTTTTGCTAGTTCAAGCATGTATAGTGAAGGGTTAAGCCTCATTATGACGTTAACGATCTTATAATTTTTTGGATTTTAGAGCATTTCAGTTATTTCTTCATGCGACATCCCAAAGGTAAAGTCTTCTTCTTGATTTTCCTCTTGTGGGTTTTGTGATGATGAGGTAATCAAAGGATTGTTTGATTCAACGGGATTCATTTCGACGTTCGTTTGGCTTAGGTCACTTGAAGCGGGTGTTTCTTTGTCAGTTTCCATTTTCTTCTTGTATTGAGATCTAGTTTGAACCATAAAACAAGGATCAATTTTCAAGAATATGGGAGATGGATCTCTTAATCCCTTGGATTGATCCTTACTTTATGCACATAATAGAAAATTTTAGGATATCTTGAGGATCAAAAGGTGATACGATGATGATGCAAGAGATGGATGATGTGGATGTTTTGATCTTTTGATAAATCTTGAGGGGGATGCTAGAGTTTTGGGGCTTTCAGATTTTTATTTTTATTTGATTTTTTCTTGGGATTGTCCTTGATTGATTTTTGGTTTGCTTTGATCGAAAAAATATACCCTAAGATGTTGGATGATTTATCTAAGGGGTAGATTTTCTCAAAGGATGATGATTTGAGTATGTGTAGGGAGAAGGATGCATCTACCCACACCTATTAAAATAAGATGATAATTTAACCAAGCATATGAAGAAGGATGCATCTACATATACCTAGCTAAACAAGATGGTTTGATAACTTTGACTAAGTATATGCAAAAGTATGCATCTACACATACCTAGCCAAAGATTATTTGATAAAGATTTCAAGGATTTTGTCTCAAGGATTTGATGATTTTTTATTTTTTCCAAAAAATCCTAGCATGAAAGATGATTTCAAGATTTCTCCAAAAGATGATGGTGAGATGGTTTTTGTTTTGATGTTTGAAGGATGGATGAGAAAAATATTTTGATTTCTTTTGATCCTAAGATGAACCTAAAAAAGACAATTTGTTTACCTAAACCTCGGTATTGAAGAACATGCAATGCTTCTATAGACCTTTATAACCAAGAAGTGATTCAATTTGAGCATTCATTTCTAGATTTTGATTCAAATATTTTTTGGGGATCATGAGGTTTCAACACACATATGAGAGTTCATTTTGTTTAGCTTTGCTTAGTGGCTTTATTTTAACATAAACACTTTCTTTGATTCGGTTTCCAAACTAGATGTCCAATGTCATAATTTCTTCGAATCCCACAAAGTATGTTATGTGGAAATTTGATGAATTCAAGGCAAGGGTTACCTATTGTTTAACTTTAGTAGACAAATTGAGATGTAATCCAAGTGTTTAGAAACCCTAAGGATGTAAATCCCAAGGACAAGCAATAACACATGAATTGAGTCAATTGTATTTATCTCCTAAAGGGATTGAAATTTTGAAGATGATGTTTAAGTGTTTGT
This sequence comes from Sequoia sempervirens, assembly GCA_007258455.2. NCBI lineage: Eukaryota > Viridiplantae > Streptophyta > Pinopsida > Cupressales > Cupressaceae > Sequoia > Sequoia sempervirens. The sequence continues at coordinate 8,491 of VDFB02148939.1, read as the reverse complement.
TTCCAAGATATTTTCGAACAAGAAAAGCATTTTGCACCCAAGAATAAGTACAACCCTATCGATATGAAAGATAATATTTGTTGGATTCCCACTTGGACAAGTCCAGCTATGTTTATCTTTAGCGAATGGTTAGATGCTTGACACCATTGGCTCCCTTCCATGGCTCATTAACATCATTCGGGGCAGCCAAGTATCAACACCCATGAAACTCCTATGGCATGCTTTTCATTTCTACTAAAAGACCATAAAAGTGTGGGGTGGCTTCAGAATGACCGTTCTTGCACCAACAAATAGATCGAGGATTTTGGCAATTCTAAAACATGGGTTTTAATTAGGACTTTCTGTTCGTGGAGATTGACCCATACGGGTGAGAGTCCCCTTTCAGATCCATCTTGTCGAATCCAACCATGTGATATTGGTGTTTATTCCAATACCCACATTTATATCCCAACTAGAAATACTCTTAGGTTCAGAGTGTTACCGGTTGATTCATTCCCTTGGGTGAGTACTTGTTCCCCAAGACAGGCCCTCTAAGATAAACAAAAGTGAATAAACTTATTCATAGTTCGATCAACGCTTCTTTAGAAACAAAGGGAGAACATATGCAATAAGTTCATTCACACTCGCACAAGATTTTGTTCAATTTTAAACCCAAAAATGAAGTGTGGAGGTGATTGCTTTGTCTCAACCTAAAATCACAAAAAAAGGCCTTTTGATTCTTAAGATTGCTATAAAGTACGAGAGAAGCACATACATCCTTTTTCAATTAATTTAGTTTGAGTAATCCATCACAAAGACAAAGTTGCACATGTTCGTTTTAAATCCACGAAGCAATTGTGAGTTCTTTTTAAAGCACCAAAAGACAAATGAGAGTTGCTTTGTTAAATTTGTTAACCAAAAAACAAACTATAGTATGTTGTAGTCCTAATGTTCGTTTTAAACCTTTGCAAAAAAAATTTGAAAAGATTCTTTTTAAAGCCCAAATGAAATTAGTATCTTAAGCAAAAAGAGATAACAATTTCTTAAAAGTGTTAAACAAACACTAAAGTGTTTAAAAACACTTTGATTTTGTGAAGTACCATCACCATGCTTCCTTTTCTTTCGTTTTCAATTGATCTAACCTACAAGAGAGAAAATCAATCAAATTCTACAAAACACAGAGATTAAACAGCAGAAAACAGAAGATAAATTCATCATTTGACAAAAAGCACATGCCAAAATTGAATTTCAACTTTTTACTCCTTGCCAGCGGTGCAACTCATGATTGCGTCGCAGTTTAATTTCTCAGCGGTGTTGTATAGTGCCGCTTACCAGTCAGCAGCGCTCTGTGTCCAGACCAGTGAGCTCAACTACATTGCACTTTTTCTCAGCGTCATTGTTTGATCTTTTTAAAAAATCTCGCTAGTCAGATTGGTCAAGTGATGCAGTTTAAAATTCAAAATCTTGGGCGGGAAGATTTCGGCGTCATAGTTTGAATTTCTAGCGGTGCTGTATGGTGACGCTGAAAAACCAGCGGTGCTATATGGCAACACTGAGCTTCTAGCATTAGAATTTTTAGGAAAAAAGTGATTAAAAATGAGATCATGCCCTCCTTCCAGCGCCAAATGTGTGAACCCCAATCCTATTACCTACAAAACAATAAGAACAAACATATTAGATTGTCAATTGCAAGCAAGAACAAGGATTCCCCATGAAATCCATTCACAAAGCTTAAAATAGGAAAAAACAATGAAGAACACAATGAAAACAATAAAATAGAGATTGAATCCTAATTAAGCTAGCAAACTCATGATCTCATGGGGGAATTGGTGTCAATTTGATGTAAAAATTGTCCCTTTCCCAACTCCTATGATGCAAGATTGATGTATGTTGATGATAATTGATGAGTGATCCACTTTGTTGATACTTGATGAGAGCTCCAAGCTAAAAACTTGCATAACCTAGCTAAGAACTGAATGGTGATGGATGGAATTTGATAGATATTTGAGCATAGTAACTTTGCATAATTTGTGGATGATCAAATGAGGAGATGAGCTCTTCATTTATAGATGAGATTGAAGGATGAATGTCTAAAATTGAACAATGTGGGACTAACATTCATCCAATGGCAAGATGCCACTTGTTAACCTATGAGTGGATGAAGGATGTGCAAGTTTTGAAGATTGTGCCAATAAATGCTTATTTTTGAATTTTGAATTTTGTTGAAATGACTTGCAAGAGGAAAGAAAGAAAACATTGAATGCCACTTGGCTCAAGGCAAAGGACATGTAAGATGGAGTAAATTCCTTGTTGGATGTACATGTCAACTTGGATTTTTTGAATTCAAATTTGAAGAATATTCTAAAAGATGCCTTGTTGAGGAAAATAAGGATTTAATAAATCAATTAAATCTATTTTCATGAGCAAGTGGTAAATGCTAGAGGATGGGACATGATAGGAGATTAAATTAATCAAAGTTAATTAATTTAATGAAAGGGGTTAGATGATGTGACAAATTTGACTTAAATTTGTGGATTTATTTAAATCAAATAGGAGAAGAATATGATAAGAGATTAATTAAATAAAGATTTATGATTTATTTAATTAATAGGGATGATGTTAGGTTAAACTAAATAAGGTTTTAATTTATTTAATTTAATAAATAGACTTTAGAGATTTAATCAAATAAAATTAATTATTTAATTAAATAGGGATAATTAGATCAAGATGATTAATTTAATTATTGAGGAGAGGTGACTTAATTAGATAACTGGTTTATTCAATTAAGAGAGGAATATTGATGAATTTAATCAGATAAGGGGATTTGATTAAATGGTTAGAGCGAGGGAGGATTCAGGACAAAACGATGTTAGTAGTTGGGGTCAGATGCACAATGTCAATCGGTACATTTTACGTGTCTACAACATCCTTCACAGTAAGGCTTGTGTGAAGAGATTTGTATCCCACAAGCAGTCAAAGTGTAGATTTGGGCTTGAGAGGTGAGTATCTTATTTTAATATGTAATTCTATTGTAGTCCCTTGCAACGCCTAGCGTTATCTCAAAATTCAACCTGCATTTAATCTGCCTGTCGGGTCTTCTTGAATATCTAAGGTGACGTACGTGTTGTGACAACATTCTTGAATGAGTGCATAAGGAATACTAAAACATAGATAATTGAACAAAGTTTAGCCGACAATAAATGACTTGAATTCAGTACTTTACATCAAAAGTACATACAGAAATTTCGTTGATAGTCTTATTGTTTGATAGGGTTTCGTAGGTTTTAATATAAATATTTACTGCAAACTCTATCGTTTTAGTTCTCTCACTGGCATCTTGTGAGCATGACAATATGTACAGAATCTTGGAGTAAGACACTTATTAGTTTCATTTGCTGGGAAACCTCCGAGATCTTTCTTTGAAATCCATTTTGAATGCAACCGGTCATGATGACGTTCCAAGTAACCATGTTTCTTAAATATACCATAAGGTTTGTGTGTCTTGTCTATTATTTTCACATTTATTGTGCACTAGTTTCTTTTGGACTCGAACAATGAAGAGGAAGGAATAGGGTGTGGGATTTCTCCTTTCTTTTGCCTATTGATTATATGTTTATTTCCTTAGATTTTGCATATCTTCTTGGCCATTTGTATTTCGATTGGAAATTTTCACCTCTTACTTAAACAATCGTTGATGTCAAAATCGGTCTAAAAGTTGTATTATGGGTGGTGTTGTTATGACACAGTTTCATGTAGATTTGATAAATGTAGCTCTTAGACATTCAATAGTAAACTTGTGACCTTCGATAGATAAATAATTTACCGGATGTAGATGCAGATATTTGGTACCCGTGATGGTTACAAACATGGATATTGGTTACACTCTTTATTGAATGAGATTCGATAATGAACATATCTTATAGCATTAGGCGTATCAACAATGATAATTATATTGCTTCATATGTTCTAATCACTACCATCAAATCTTCCAAACCACCCACGATTTTCCCTAGAAGGATGAGCATAATGCTGTGGAAGATTCGATGTCAGTATACTCTAGCATGCCAACCTTTCGCTATGATGGCTATTAATGAATCCTCTATTATTTTTTCTCTTAGCACTTAGTAGAAGTCTTGAATCGGGAATTGCCCTATAAACTTCATTCGCCAAGCCAATTACTTGGTTTTAAACACTCTTTTCTGATTATTGCACTTTTTTAGCATCTCCTTAGCTGCATATCTCTTTATCAGTTATAGGAGATCTCATCGTTCTAGCCATTCGCTACTCTTATCCCATCATTTGAATTATAAGGTGACTTCTCTTGGTGTTGCTTCTAAAATCATGGTTTGGATGATGATTAGTAAGTATGAAACAATATAAGCTGCCTTATTGAATAGTACTCCTTTACATACATGTATCTTTGGTATTCCATATATCTATATATATAATGATTGTTTGGGGCTTTCATAAGTGAAGTATGGATTTATGTAGTTAGATCACTTACTTTTTCCCAACTTTATGTAATTATTTTTATTATTGGAAATAATATATTATAATTTGTATGTCATGTTCATATGGATATTTGTATTATCCTCATTATAAAGGATGTTCATGTCTAGGCAAGTTATTTGGTCATGTAGGTAAATTATGGTGACTAGATTTCGTTAACCTTTTATGAAATTAGTGGTATCAATTCTAAACTCTGCTTAAAATATTAAGTTTTACTTAAGATATTATTAGGTGGCATTCCACACCAGAATTGTTATATTTAAGAAATAATTATTTTTGTGATTAGGGAGATATACGTAAAAATATAAGTTTTGAATACATATAGTTATGAAACGAATGTTTGCTACCTCGTGTACTATTTGATAAGTTGTTGTGGTAAACTAGAAGTATATAGTAGGATAAAAGAAAAAGGTTATTCAATTGATTAGAAAATTAAGTTATGCAATTTAGTTATGTTTCTTTTAGAAAATAAAATAAATTGGTTTAGGTTATTTATCACATAGAATATTTGGATAGTTTAATTGGGGAAATGGGATTATGATTCTATTGAATATCAATTTCCCTTATATTCATGGTAGATTTGTAAGTTCTCTCTAGGGGTAAGTCTTTTAGAATACTTGAGATTGTTATCATGAATTGTATTGATTAAGTGAGTAATTTAGGTTAGTAAGTTGTAGAGTTATTTAGTTCTAGTGGTTAATTGATTGGAAACCCATATTGTTTTGTCAAACCTTCGATTGTGAGTTCTTGGGTCGATTTTCGAATTGAATTTGTGCAATTAAGGGTTGATTTTGATGGTTTCTCTTCTTTCTATAAGCCTTTCTTTTTTATTGTTTTGATTTATGAATTTGTGATGGAGTATGTTGGAATCTAGTGTGATGCTTGGTTGTGATGTTGTGTTTCTTTGTTGATTGTGATATCTTTCTCCTTGAATTTATGTTTCTATTGATGAACCTTGTTACTTGATTTTGTGGGAACCCTCAGTATTATGTGGTCCTCCTTTGGGAGTTGAGGTTATTTAGTATTAGGCTTCCCGAGGCAAGGGTAATCGTGTTTTCTATTGATTCTTCATTGATTTGGTCTTTGCCAAATTTGATCTCAATTGAGATTTGAGTTTGTGTATGAGTTGTACTAGAATTTGTGGGCAACTTTGTATATGGCTTTTGGCAAGATGGTATATGCCTCGCATGTGTTTCAATAATGGGAATTCAGTGTATTGTTTTCAGTATTGGTACAACCCCTTGATGATTTGATTTTGTGATTTGGGTGTCAAGGGAGAGTGGCTCTTCTTGGGGGTCGGTGCCTCAAATAGGAGGAAGGGCCAGGATAACCCATGCAAGAGTTAGATTAAAAAGTGAAAACTTAAGTAAAAAATTTAGGGGGATGGGTAGTAACAACATTAATAAGATAAATATGGATACCTCGTCTATCCATTAGGGATTTGGCAGACTAGTGGTGGACTGAGAAGGTCGTGGTTGGCAAGGTCGGTACCTCGTCCTCATGAGGGGTTCACAGCTCCACATGAGTCACCCTATGAGGTTGGCGCCTCAAGTAGGAGGAAGGGCTAGGATAACCATAGATGGGGGTCGGCACCTCAGGCAGCCAGGACAAGCCGGTGCTTGGAGGAAGGGCCAGGATAACCCATGTATCACTATGCGATGAGACTCCCCCCTAGTACCCCTTATTATTTGTTATCTTTGCAAGCTTTTGAAAAGTGATTTATTGTTGTTATGTTCGAAAGTGGTTTACTGTTGTTGTGTTTTGGATGCGATTTATTGATGTTTTGATTTATTGTTGCTTTGTTTTGAAAGTGGATTATCGTTGTTATGAAATGATTTGTAGATGTCATGTTTCTGGTCGTGGTTTACGGATGTTGTGTTTCTGACTCTTGTAGTTCACTATTTGGATGATCTTGGTTGAGGAATCTTTCTTGTCAACTACTTAACATAGGGGGTGGGTCTTTAGATCCACGTGGTCATGTGGAATGTGCTAAGCACCTCATTGGGTCCCCAGTCGAGGATTGAGTGATGCAGATTGGTGTCATCTATGGTGACTCCAAAATCGTATTTGTCTTGAAGCCAATTGTGATAATTTATACTATTCTTTTCTATTGTATCATGCTATCTTGTCTTATGGTTCCCATTCTTGTGGGGAAAGCTTTGTATCATTGTAACTCTTGAAGTTTGTAATGAAATGCAATGGATGTATTGTATTATTTTGTCATTAATAAACCTTAGGCGAGTTTTGATCCGTGGCAGTTGTTATTCGATATGATGTATCTGTGGAAATTCTCCCTTTGAGTTCTTATGTTTGTTAATTTCAATCTTTTGGTATGTTGTGGTTACTAATGTGGATGGTTTCTTATTGACGAGTTTTAATGTATGTGTTGTAATTGTAAATGTACACTTGGCCATGGTCATATTTTGGTTTTCACACTTTGTCATCGCTGTATGGGTTTAAGTTTTGTAATGTTACCTCATGTACCCCTAGGGACATAAGTGATAGTGGATTTTTTTTAATTAAATTTCATTTCATAGCTTAATGTGCATCTCATGAATGTTTTTTTTTTTTGAAAAAAAATTAAATTGTTATTTACATTAGTTGCTCCTTCAGAGTTGGCCAGGCGTTGCAACCTCTATAAAAAAATTCATTTCTTGTGTAGAAAGCCCCAAAGGAAAACCTAATAGAAATTTATAAATCTCTATAGGAATGAATTTAAATTTTTTCTACCATTAAAATTTAGGAAAATCTTGTTTTAGAATTGGAAAGATCTTAGTTTAGAAGTATATCATTTAAAAAAAATCCAAATTAATTTATTTGGATGGGAAAATTCAGGGAAACCTTTGGTTAATTTGTAAATCTTTTCCTGTAGAAATTTTTTGTGAATAACTTCTTGTTGGAAAAATTGTAAAAAAATCAACATAGAGAGAGTCACTAAATTAATCATAACTAAAAAATTATGATCTGGGTATGGCTGATTTTTTAATATGTTTTAAAAGACTTAGTGGTGCACCTTCTATAAAAATATTAGAAAAACTCAAATCTAAAAATGAAAGTTATGAAAGTCGCAACAGACTGGTTTTATCTTTTGTATTGTTTGAAAATTGTAAATTAATATATATATATATAATAGGTGCATGCAAATGGACAAATTAGTTATTATTAGAATGAAATGATTTAAAAAGGGAAATTGATTTTATATTGATATAAATAGGGAAATGGAATTAAACAATGTATCATTATTTCAAAATTGGATTAGGGAAATCCTAAATGGTAGATTCATATCTTGCTTGAATTTACCTATTTAAATTATGATTTCTTCTATTTACTCTTTAGGGGAAATTAGATTATTGTACTTATTAGTCTTCTAGATGTTATTTTATGAGGAGGTTATTGTGATTTTTAGTTCATCCTTTTATTTTCCTTGGGTAGTGCACTTAGTGGTATTTCAGTTTAAACACCCAGTTACTATGAACAGGATGTATTTCCTTTTTACATTATGACAGATATTTATTATTGGTATTTTTGCACCATGTATACCCTTGATTAGTGAATTATATCCTTGTGTTGTCAGTAGGGGAGTGGTTTTCAGTTGGGGGTCCAACACACAAAGGGATGCTAGGGTAACCCATAGCAAATTATGTGTGACACTCCTCCTATTACAATGGTTTAGATGTTCAATTGATGTACTTGATTATTTTACTCTGGAAGCAATGTAACATTTATGTTATGTAATGTACTTGTGTAGTCAAGTCTTGAATTTTCTTGTGTCTAGAGGTTATTGGTTTGCCTTGGGAGCCCTTTTACTATCTCCTAGCATGAGGGTGGGCCTTCGAGTACCACTTGGTTAGGTGGAACGTGCACCTTACACCATTGGGTTTCCATTTTATGTTCATGATGGCGGGATCTTCTAGATTAGAGAGCTCACGTGTACCATTTGTTATGTACTATTTTTTATGTTGTTCTTTGTATCAGTGGATATTTGTATATGTATTACTCCTCA